>VDFB02105785.1:219414292-219458888 GCA_007258455.2 Sequoia sempervirens | reverse complement strand
TAATATTTTTTTATAAGATTTTAAATATAAGTAGAGGAATCATGTCATAATGTGATATATATTTTTTTGTATTTTTTTCCAAGTAAATAATTAATTATCTATTTTTTATTACAACTTTTAAAAATTATAAAAAATCGTATGTCTGACCACCTTAACTTGGTCAAAACTGTTAGTGTAATTAATTATTTATTACACTATAATAAGTTAGCTTAGGTCTTTTATTTATTTAAGTCCCAGGTTGCATTATTAGATAAATCATAAATAATCATGGGTTAATTTCCACTTTTCATGTGTAGGGATCTAAGATTCCTTCTAGAAGATGAGTTGTCCTTCTACTTCTTACATTTTGAGGGTTCTTCCTTATTCACTTGTGGATTGGGGAGACTTCATTCATACACCTTTGGTATTGTTTCTTCCTGAGGGGAGGAACATTGTTCGACAATTTTGGAGCAGCTTCTTCATTCCTTCTCAAGCTTCTTCCATGGGTGATCATTGTACATTGAGGGAGGGCTACTTTGTCTCTCTTCTTCTCTTGTATGGGGGGGAATTTTTCCTCACATGGAGTTTTTTCCTTCTCATGCCATGTTCATAGGCTTTTGTATCTCATCTCTCTTTTGGGGGGTAGTTTTTTCCCACTGGGTTTTTCTATCTTTACTCTACTTGTGAGAGATTGCATTGCACTTGTACATGGGTACCTAACATGGCTCAGTTGTCGGGACCCATCTTGCATGCTTAGCTTGAGTCTTCATTCCATCAATTGCACTTAAGGGGGGGTGTTGGTGTAAATAAGTATTTTACTTATTACACTTTACTTAAGCTTACTTAGGGAATGCATATCATTAAAGGTTGCACTTGTGACACCTAGTTATTTGCATCTTGCATCTAGGTTTGTGCATTCATTGAGAGATATGCGTAGAATACACTTAGGGAAGTGTGTGTAGGAGAAATTCCACTCTTTGTGGTGTGATCTAGTTATCACCTTTTTATCTCCACTTTTCGTGGCATGATAATTCCACCTTTGGTGGGTGATCCACCTTTCATGGTTCAATTATCTAATAATTCTTTCTACCTACCCTGCACATGATTGGGACACTTGTCTCATTCATATCCCTTCATTGTGTCCTAGCTTGACTTTATAAGCAAGCCTTGTACATGCTTGTAATCATCTATCTTCATGTCTATCTTCATGCATATTGAGAATACAATCATCATATTCTCTCATCTTGTCTCTCTCTTTTGTGTTATGTTTAGTGTCTTGATCATGTTGTTTCTTTTCATAAGTTCTTCCAATATGTTGTCACATGTAGTGTGATTTTGACACTTGGCAACATCTTATGCATTTTAGGTTCTCACTCTTTCCTATTTAATCAGGCACATGTACTCTTGTAACATATCACATCATCATAATAGAATCTCTATTTGCATGCCATTGTTGCAACACTTTCTGTGTGGTTGAATATCTTTCCTGGAAAAGACCCTCCATTGAAGGTTGCAGCTTCATCAGGGACACTGTGACTCCATCATCTCAACATGGTATCAGAGATTTTCTAGTGAAACTTCAACTCTAGGATCAAGAAAGTTGGGTTGCTAGATTCTTTGCAGGCTAGTTGGTTCTACCCGACAACCAAGCTAATTTCTGGTGTACATTAGGCTCTCTTCGACCTCTTCATTGCATTCAGAAGGCCTCAAAACCCATAGATTGCTTGCTAAATTGTCAAAATCAGAGACATATCATCCAGGAGCCAGTTGAGGTATTATCTAGGGTTTGCATTTTTTGTACTATCCGTACAAATCTGCTGTAAAAAAACTTCCCATATAGTCATCCTCCAAGGAATTTTTTTTTAGATCATCAGGCTTTTTTATTTCATCATTTGGGAAATATTTTCTAAAGTTCACGCAAAAATTAAATTTATGTGAGTGGTCTTGCCTATTTTAATTAAAGGTTGGCATATTGGGGTTAAATAATTTTCATCAACACTATAGTTTTTTCACCCATCGACATCACTTATTACTTTGTAGATTATATTTCAATATTGGCCTTTTTAATTTAACTTTAAATTGTAATTTATTTACAATATTCAAAAATTTCATTTTTTTGTCAACTTCAACATCAAGTCTACATAATATTATTTTTTATGGTCGGCCCCGTCTCATCAGCTGAGATCATTCAACATCATCTGCACAGTTATCATCCACTTCCACTGGAGTTTTTCTCGACATCCATCATCATTGACATTCCACCGAAGTCTCTTGACAACCCCCACCATGGTCCGCTTGGTGACTGAGGGCTACTGCTCTATCTAAGCAGAGCCACCTCGACTCTGGGCTATGCCACTAGGTCTCCACCCGCTAGTTGCTTCACCACCACCCTATCTAGGGGTGGGTTTTTGAAATTTCCAACTAGCCTTGCAGTCATATCAACGACCGGGGGCCATTGTGTTTTTTCCCCAGAGTGCTTAATTTTTGTGCCTAATTAGCCTATGAATTCCAATCCAACAATTTTTCCTCCGGAGGCCATATCTTCGCACCATGGTATCAAAAATTTGCAAACGAGATATCAACGAAAAGAGAACATAGAGAATTATCCAATGGTGCCATCCATTTTGTAGGATTTTTCTGCTATAAAATTCTATAGTCAACTGAAGTGAAAATCCTAATCTAGACTTAAAGGCTCATATCTTCACATAAGATTGTCGAAATCTAGTGATTCTAGTGACATTCAAAAGATATTTAAGAGGATTTTTCATCAGTCCAATCACTTTGATTAGTTTTAGCTCTAGGTACTCTTGCATTGGTTTTGTTCAATTCAGTGCATTTGTTCAATAACTTGGATATCCTGAAGCTTGAGAAAAGGATTTCTGATTTGAGTAGCATCACTTCAGTTGCACATTATCCTTGGGAGTCTCTTTTTGCTATTGAAGGTCATTATCTTTGTGTTTTTTGAGAAATTTGATATTACATCATGGGGCTTGCATATACTCCTCTGACTATGTTGTACAAGGGTAACTATAAACAATGGCGGGATGGGACTGTGAACCAATATCCTATACCTACAAGAACACTATAAACAAACACATTATAATTAGAGCATAATGCAAGTTAGAATAAAGACTCCCCATAAAATCCATTTATCAATGCTCAAAATAGGAAAATGAAAGCAATACAATGAGAAATTAATGAAAGAGATTAAATCCTATGAAAGCAATGTAAATTCTTGATCTTATGGGGGAGTTGGTGCCAATATGATGTGGAAATTGGCCCTTTCCCAACTCCTAAGCAAGCTTGATGAAGATTTGATGATTGTGATCCACTTGGTGATTGCTTCAAATGCCTTCCATGGAGAAAACCTACAATAACCTAGCTACAATTGATGGATTTGATGCAAATGCTAAAGCTCTAAGATGAAATTGAAGTATAATAACTTTTCTCAAATTGTGGATAGTAAAATGAGGAGAGGAGCCTCTTATTTATAGAAAGAAAAGTTGGAGAAATGCCCAAAATGAAGCAATGTGGGACTAACTTTCAACCAATGGCAAGGTGCCACTTGTCAAGAGGTGAATGGTTGAGGAATGAGCACATTTTGAAGAATGTGCAAAGAGGGGGGAGATTCAAATTCAAAAGATGGATTGAAGGATGAGGTGAAAGGTGAAGTTAATGCCACATGGCTCAAGCAAAGGACATGTAAGAGGCCTTTAATGCCTTGTTGGATGGACAAGTCCTTTTGGGGGGAGATTTTGAATTTGAAGAATATTCCATCCTTTGATGCCTTTTTGAAAGAAAATAGATGATTTAATAAATTGATAAATTGATTTTCATGAGCAAGTGGAAAAAGCTAGAGGATTTGAGTGATTAGGATTAGCATTAATCATGATTTGATTAATTTAAACGATCTTAGTTGATTTGACTATTTTGACTTAGATTTTAGGATTTAAATAACTCAAAATGAGAAGAGAATGATTTAAACTTAGTTAAATAAATATTTTTGATTTATTTAACCAAAGGGGTGATGTTAGATTAAATTAGATAAATGTTTGATTTATTTAATTTAATTAGATGAACTTTAGAGATTTAATCAAATAATATGGATTATTTAATTAAATAAAGATAGGAAGATGAAATGACCTAGCTAACTACACAGAGAAAATGATTGAATTAAATCAAGGGATTTATTTAATTAAAAGGGGAATTATGATTAATTTAATCAAATAAGGCTATTTGATTAAATGGTTAGACAGAGGGATAATTCAAGATGAAGCAATGTTAGTAGATTAGGATCGAGTGTGTGATATCAATCTGTATATTTTACATGTCTACATTTTGTCCCTCTTTGAAGCAATGTACTTGCTGTGTTGGTTCAAAGAATAATCTTGTTGAGATGAAAGTTCAAAAATTCTCTATTTTTTTGGATGCCCCACTGTTACCCCAGCAAAAAGAATTACGTTGGTATACTGCCCGGGCCTCAAGAGATCGAGTGGAAATACTAATTTCCAATCGAGATAGCAATAAAATGTGAGACGAGTGGTTCTATTGATTAGAGGATGAAATATAATTCTTTAGAAAGATCAGATATTTGATGTAGACAATTTTGATAATGTATAAACAGTCATCGACCATGGGTAGCCTCATATATATTTTGAGATATCACACAAATTTGGATAGAAATGTTAGTAAAGATAAAAGAATAAGATGGATGGAAGAGAGGATCCAACAAGTCTATGATCTAACGAGACTTTATTAGAGATGATGATGATGTTGATGATGATGATGATGATGATCGCTTGCCAAGAGTTGGGATTTTCAAAGGGCCAATTACCTTATGTTTGATAACACATGTAGGCACGATTCATCAAGGTATAAAGAACCAGATGGCGTTGCACCTAGCGTGATGGACTTTGAGTCGACAAACATATAGGAGTATTCTTTCTCACACCTAACATACAAAAAATTTGCTAGGATGCACTTCAAAATTTTCAAACATCTCAAACCAAAACACGGAAAGGTATAACCCATCAATACAATAGTCAACAAGCTGCCCAAAAAAAACTTCCATACACACCTAACAAAGCAAGTATTTGCCAAGGTTATATTACAAGAACATCCCACAAGCACAATAGACAAAAGGTAATGATCGTTGCCCCATTCCTTTCTCTCTAAATCTTTTTAGATAGATATCCTCGAGAGGTCATTGGAATGAGTGCAATAAGATAAATCAAAAGAAAAGATCAAGTAAACAAACAAGTCAATGTTCTTCATACCTACAACCAAAGGGATGTGTTTTGATTAGGATAAGAATCCAAAGTGATATCCAAAATGATACCCATTGTTAGAACGATATATCCTAGGACATGTATTGTATAGGATGATGATGGGTTGATAAGTTGTTTGATAGGATTTTGATATAAGGTTGATTGACATGTTTGAAAATGATTAGGCTTTTGATTTTGCATTTAAAAGTTTGAAGTTTGCTTTTGATTTTATGTTTGAAGCTTGCTTTTGCTAATTGTTGTACTTGTTTCTATTTGTTTTGCCAAGGGTGAGTGTGATGATTGATTATTGCAGGTGAAAACGAGATGGGATGGATGGTTTTGTATTTTCTGGAATATTTCAATGTTTTTGGTATTTTGAAATTTTTTTGAGGCTGCTTTTGGTATTTTCAAGATTTTACAAATGTTTTGATTTTTGATTTTTCGAATGTTTTGGGGTTTTCTGAGATTTTATGAATGTTTTTGGATTTTGATGTCTCTAGGGCTGATCAAAGATTAGCCTTGCCTACGTTTAAGCTCAAAGACGATGTAGTTAGGATGACCAAGTTTTTATTTGTTTTGGGATTTTTTTTCACGATTTTGACATTTTGGATATGGATGTGTGTGATGATATCAGTGCTAAATGTTTTGGGGGTATGTGTAGGATCATGATGGGCCAAAAGTGGCAATATTATGGGTATTTGTAGGGTATGTAGGTGACTTTTTTTACCCAAAATTGATGAAGTAAAAGGGTTTTTAGAGGAGATTCTCATCTTTCCACCAATATAAATTATGCTTTAATTTGAATTTAATAAATAATTATTATTCATTTTCTATTAAAATTATGACTAAATTCCTGATTGATAGGCTGATTGAAAAACATCTATAACTTTCAAATGGTATCATTTTTGAATCTGAAACATGTACATTCTATGATTCACATACTATAGGATTAAAAAAGAAAAATTAAATTTCATGAAGTTTTGAAGTTAAGGTGATTGAGACATATGAATTTTATATTTTTAAAAGTTGTAATAAAAATTCATAATTAATTATTTACTTGGAAAAATTACAAAAAATATGCATCACATTTGGACATGAGTCCTCTACTTATATATAAAATACTATAAAACAATATTATCATTTTATTATGGTTAGGGTGGTCAGACAGACACCTACTTCTTATTTTTTCCCTAAAATTTAAGTACTACTACATTGAAATTTCAAATTTTCACCAAATAGATTTTATTTATTTTAAAATAAACCTAGTAGTTTAGAAACTAAATTCAATTTTCTACAAATTCTATTCTTAAATATTTTTGAAATAATATAGATAACTTATTCAAATTTTTACGTCAAATTTCCTTTTTACGTCAAATTGCCTAACACTGATTTTTCTAAATTTTTTGCCACTTAAGGGCTTGTTTTTTCCATGATGATCCTGCACATACCCTTGGGATTTTGTCGAAAACCAAGCTAAGGTTGATTGATCAAATTGATGGATTGATGATGATAACATTGTTGAGGATACACAAAAATGCAAGGATAGTGTTAAGCAACACGAGGATTTAGGATGGATATCCGAAGATGATGCAAGATTGATGATGATAACATTGTCGAGGATACAAAACAATGCAAGGATAGTGTTAAGAAACACAAGGATTAGGATGGATATCCTGAGATGATGGTGGATTGATGATGATAACATTGTTGAGGATATACAACAATGCAAGGATAGTGTTAAGAAACACAAGGATTAGGATGGATATCCTAAGATGATGATGGATTGATTGGATTTGATTTTATCAAGATTGACGAAGCTTGGTTTGGAACAAAAGATGTTTTGGATGACTTGATGTGACGTTGAAGCACACAAATGTTAGATGCGATTGATAGTGATTGTTTGGATTGATGTTCGATGAAAGATGAAGATTGATAAGTAATGTCTTCTCATCAAAAAATGCCATGGGCTAGTGATTTGGATTTTGGCTCACAAATGCTTGAGAAATTTGATTTTACATTTTCCAATGTTTGAATCACCACATAAGTTGGAATATATAGATCAAGATTTATTCCTGAAGCAATATGTAAATATCCGCCCCCATTGTCTAGCAATGTATGGAATGCCATGGGTGGATACTTGGATAGGTGTGTGGATAGATGGATATGGTAAGCATGCAAAGGATACAAAGGATTATCTTGTGATAAGATAAGGTGTTTGAATAGAGTATGCTCATTTGGATAATGCTTCATGGATCAGATAATGCTAGGTAGGATAGGATCAATGAAAATGACCCATGTCAAGATTTCCACCATAAGCAAGTGTAAAGTGTGCACCAAACTTTTATCAAGGACTATGGATGCAGATGGATAAAGATGGATTGGATAAATGGTTCATGGATGAATGGATTTATCATGGATGAGATGGATGGAATGTTGGATTTATTATGGATGGGATAAAATGCTTCCACCTAAACTAGCACACATAGATGCTCAATTCTACACATGATGCCTGTTTGCTAGGTTTTCATCATGGTATTTGTCCAAAGTGCCACCGAAGTGGTTTTCACTAGAGGACAATTTTTTTCTTTATTGTTTTCATGATTTTTTTGATTTTTTTGGATTTTCACATTTTTTTATATTTTTGTATTTTTTGAAAGATTTTAAGCTCATGTTGACCCACCTGGTGGTGTCGATGTAGATGATTATGTCAAAATTTTCCATCAATATACTACTTGAAGAAGTTGTTTTACCAAGATAAGTGCACTTGAATGCAAATTTTGATATTCTTGATCGACTTTGTTGATATCGGAGTTGACTTCATCTTTGTGCACACATCACGACAGAGTGCCTTCTAAATCCTTATGATGAAGGGTCATTGCCAACACATGGTCAATGTGAGAATTAGATATTATGCACAGATGCATGGATGAAGATTCATGACGTGGTTGGTTGTAGTATTGGCATTAGTTTCATCATAAGGACTCTTTGTGATCCCTATGTTGATGTTTTCTTGAGACATAGTTGCCCCTAGCATGGTGGTAGTAGCACCTTCATGCTTTGATTCTGCCTGTTCTGATAACTTTTATTTAGAATGCATTCTTTGATAAATGACCACTATAGATGATGCTATTTCCATTTGCTGCTCTGCTAACTACGAAATGTCCTGGTATGTCTGACCTATTTCTTTGAGTGGATAATGTTGGATATCTTCATACATGATGTCCTTAGTCTGAATTTGGGATATAATTGTTCCTGATGTTGACAACTCAGTTTGACTATAGGAATCAATAATCTGCTCTTTTTGTGTAACAAAATCCTGCTCTAAATGAAGATCATCTATGTGTCCATCCACACAAAGCATCTCATGGGTAGATGGAGGAGTATGTGCTATGTGGATATGATAATATTGTATAGATAGGATATTATACATTAGATTATTGTAGTAACTTGGGGATACAAATTCTTGATCTTGAATGATTTTAGAATTGCTTTCAACATGCTTTGGATCAAGTTCTTGACATGGGTCAATTTCAAAGGATGGATTGCTTACAAAGGGTTCTTGGATATCTTCATTAGGCATAGAAAGTGGCTCAATATCCTCTTGATCTTTGAGTGAATTTGGATCAAGTGTTGAGTTGAAGATTCCTTCAATATCAACAATCATGAGGTCGAAGGATTCCAATATGTCTTGGAAAGGACCATTGCTAGAATTTGGTGAGAGATGATGATCATGCTTTAAAATAAAATTTTGAGATATGTCCTCTAACTTATTAGGTGATGTAGAGACATTTTCAACATGGTCAATGGTTGATGGATTGTTTATTACATGATCAAATAATGTTAACACTCCTTGAAATAGATCATTGTCAGATATTGTTGAGGGATTCTTATCATGATAAAAAAGTGACTCTTGATGTATGTTGATTTGATCTTTGGATGAGGTAGAAACATCTTCTATGTGTTCATTGACGGATAGGTCTTGATCATGTGATCGTTGACTTGGATCAATACATGGAGTCGTTAACATTTTGTTGGGATTTTGAACAACATTTTCTTGTTGGGCTTGGTATTGGGATTGAGCTTGCGCTTGCACTTGAGCTTGGGATTATGCTTGTTGGGCTTATAGTGTGGCTTGGGCAACTTGAGTAGCTTGCTGAGCAGCTAGTTGTGTAGCTTGTCGATTTTGGTTTTGTTGGTGTGCCTTCTGATAAGAAGCCTACTAAGCAGCTTGCAACGCAATGCTATATTGTTTTGACGTGTTTGGTTTGGGTGGTGCTGGTGGTGCTAGTGGCTTTGGAATACTGCTTTTTTTGGTGATAAGAGGTATCATTGTATTGATGATTGGGATTTGAGTGGTGGATGGTGCGATCGATATGGTTGGTCCTTGAGAGACCATGTTTTGAGGGATGATAGATGATGTGTTGGTTGCTTGTGCTATGAGGATGGTTTCCATATGTTGTTGTGATATCGATGGCAAGGGGGAGGATTTGGTATGATTCCTTGATTGATGGTTGGGGGGATATTTTGGATGAGCGGTGGTAGCGAAGGTAGCCCCAAACCAAGAGGTGATACAAATGTTAATGGCAAGGGTGGAAGTGGTTGGAAAGTGAGTGGCATGCTCCCTTGGGGAAATGATGATGTTTGATAAAAAATTCCCGTTGGTCCAAATAGGTCACCTTCTCCTTGTGAGGTCGTAGGGAGAGAGGTTTGAGGGGTTGCGTGAAATGATGATGATGGGTCATTAGGATTATGAAAGGTGAGGGGGACATATGGGTGTGATGGATTTTGAACAACATTTGTGTGATTCGCAAACATATCTATCCAAAATTTTACCAAGTGCGGATTCAAAATGTTCATGTTTGGTATAGTTGTACTTGGTATATTCTCATTTGGCATGTATGGATTTGGTGGGATAATGTTGTTTTTTTGAAGACTCATGCATTGAGTATTTGGTTGATAGATTTGTAAGTTTGGAATTGGATTTAAATCTACCATTGATCAAAAAAGGTGTTCCAAGATTTATATTGGGTATACTCACATTTGTTGTACCATTGAGGTTTGTAGGAGATAATGATCCCATGTATGGATTGTATAAATGTGAGTTTTGAAAATCAATTCACATTGTAAGCCTTTGATAGTTTGGTTGGTTTAGACCGCTTATGATGTATGGATCAAGTTTATATTTTATGTTCTTCTTGTGTTTTGACCTTGTTGTAAAAGTGACCTCTAAGGTGTTTAGGACCAATGATGAGATGAAGGATGAAAAGGGGTGAATGATATGGGTGTCAAACTTTTTAGGAACCTTGGATCAATGCTAGACTTTTAGGATTTGATTTTGATTGGTTTGATTTTGATAATGAACTTGTAAACCCTAAGATTTTGGATGTGATCTTTAGGATAAAATTGTTCAAAGGTGTGCTGATTTAACTAGAGGTATGAGAAAGGATGCATTCGCATACTCCTAATTAAATAAGGTGATTTTTATTTGGTTTAAGGATGTACCCAAGTCTAGATAATGATGTTTCCAAAGCTCTAAAGTTGCTTGTGGGATGGGATGATAAATGTTTGAAATGGATGAAGTGTTTGATTTTGATCCTAAATGAACCTAAGAAAGACTTGTTTACAAGGCCAAGGTTTTGAAGAACATGCTTTTCCCTTCAAATGAAAAGATCAATGTTTTCTCAAAATACCATAAGACAAAATATACACAAGCACATGTGTGGGGTTCAATTGATTTTAGCACATACACTTTCTTGATTAGCTTTTCAAACTAAACGTCCAATGTCCTAACTTTTTTTCATCCCACAAAGTGCTATGTGGAATTCAAGGAAATCAAGGCAATGGTTACTTAATGTGTACCTTGGTAGAATCAAATTAAGATGTAAACCCAATTACTTAGAAACCTCTAAGGACATAATCCCTAGGGTAAGCAATAATTCTTGGGTTTTGTCAAAGGTATTTTCTCTAACTAAGGGGTTTGAAATTTTGATTTTCCTATTGAATGTGTGTTTCCCAATGTTTTTGAACAGGTAAGTGTTTTGATACCAAGAACATGCACAACCCTATGGATATGAAAGACTTTACTTGTTGAGTTCTCACTTGGACAAGTCCAAATACGCCTACTCTTAGCAAATGATTAGATGCTTGACCCCACTGGCTTCCCTCCACGACACTCACTTATACGGAGCAGCCAAGCATCAACACCCATGAAAATCCCATGGCATGCTTTTCATTTCTACTAAGAGCCATAAAAATGTGGGATGACTTTAGAACAACCGTTATTGCACCAAGTAGATCAAGGATTTTGGCCTTTTCTAAACAAGGGTTTTAATTTAGACTTTTCGTTCATAGGAGTTGACCCATCATGGCAAGAGACCATTTCTGCCCTTCTTGTCAAATCCAACCACATGATACTGGCGTTTATTCCAATACCCACATTTATATCCTAGCTCGAAATACTCTTGGGTTTAGAGTGTTACTAGTTGAGTTGTTCCCTTGGGTGAGTACTTTTTCCTTAAGGCAGGCCCTCTAAGATAAACAAAAGAAATCAAACATATTCGTAGTTTGATCAACCTTCATTTAGAAACAAAGGGAGAACACACACAATATGTTCCACTAACACTTGCAAAGAATTGTTCAATTTTAATCCCAAAATAAGTGTGAAGGTAATCACTTGCACAACCTAATATCACCAAAATCCTTTTGATTCTCAAGATCGTTGTGAGGCACAAGAGAAGCGAATATGTCTTTTGATGGTATTACTTTGTGTAAGTAATTACAAAACAATGAGAACACTTGTTCATTTTAAGTCCACAGAGAAAAAGTGAATTCTTTTTAGTGCACCAAAAGAAGTGTGAGATTTGATTGTTCAATTGTTAACCTTAAACAAAATCTAGTAAATTTTCCTAAGGTTCTTTATAATCCCTTTGTCTTCTTCTTTTTAGAGCCCAAATTGAAATCTATTGAGTCCTAAAAGCTTGAAGAGATAAAATCCTTAAACTTGGAATTATAATTGCTTCCAAGAGTATCTAAAGACACTTGATACAATAGAGAAATGATGTCATAAGAAGCTTTTATTTTGTTTCCTCCTCCCCTTTTTTGATTTCCTAACCTAAAAAAGTGCTCAAAATGTTAGATGAGATCAAGAAACAAAAGGATATAGGGGTTAGATGAATCATTCAGCATAAAAACCCTAAAACTTAGACCAAGTTATAATGTGATTTGAATTTAGGTGAAAATTTGAAAATTTTAACTCTATAAAAGTTGAGAAACACCTACACCATTGGATAGCTTATGAAATTCTACCTCATTTAAAAAAAAAAGCTTCAAAAAAGACCAAAAAATGACCAAGATACAACCATTTTAAGTTTGAATTAAAAAGCAAGAAAGTCCAGCAGTTTTCTCTGTGATGGCGGCTCTATTTGGAGTTTGTAGCAGCTCTATATGGTGACGTTGGAGTGCTAGCGGTGCAGTTTGTGTCCAACGGTGCACTTTGCAGTTTGGAGCGATTCTATATAGCCCGCTGGACTGTGAGCAGTTCTATATGGCCTCGCTAGACTATGAGTGGCACAGTTTCCTGTAGACCTATAAAAACACAAAAAAAACATGAAATTTTCTAAAAAAATGTGTTTTGATCTTCTGGTTTTCCCTCCTTTTAGCGCCAAAATGTGAACCAATAGCCTATAACTGCAAGAACACAATAAACAAACACATAATTAGAGCATAATGCAAGTTAGAATAAAGATTCCCCATACAATCCATTTATCAATGCTTAAAATAGGAAAATGAAAGCAATACAATGAGAAATCAATAAAAGAGATTAAATCCTATGAAAGCAATGTAAATTCTTGATCCTATGGGGGAGTTGGTGCCAATTTGATGTGGAAATTGGCCCTTTCCCAACTCCTAAGCAAGCTTGATGAAGATTTGATCATTGTGATCCACTTTGTGATTGCTTCAAATGACTTCCATGGAGAAAACCTACAATAACTTAGCTACAATTGATGGATTTGATGCAAATGCTAAAGCTCTAAGATGAAATTGAAGTATAATAACTTTGCTCAAATTGTGGATGATAAAATAAGGTGAGGAGCCTCTTATTTATAGAAAGACAAGTTGGAGAAATGCCCAAAATGAAGCAATGTGGGACTAACTTTCAACCAATGGCAAGGTGCCACTTGTCAAGAGGTGAATGGTTGAGGAATGAGCACATTTTGAAGAATGTGCAAAGAGGGAGGAGATTCAAATTCAAAAGATGGATTGAAGGATGAGGTGAAAGGTGAAGTTAATGCCACATGGCTCAAGCAAAGGACATGTAAGAGGCCTTTAATGCCTTGTTGGATGGACAAGTCCTTTTGGGGGGGGATTTTGAATTTGAAAAATATTCCATCCTTTGATGCCTTTTTGAAAGAAAATAGATGATTTAATAAATTGATAAATTAATTTTCATGAGCAAGTGGCAAAAGCTAGAGAATTTGAGTGATTAGGATTAGCATTAATCATAATTTGATTAATTTAAATGATCTTAGTTGATTTGACCATTTTGACTTAGATTTTAGGATTTAAATAACTCAAAATGAGAAGAGAATGATTTAGACTTAGTTAAATAAATATTTTTGATTTATTTAACCAAAGGGGGTGATCTTAGATTAAATTAGATCAATGTTTGATTTATTTAATTTAATTAGATGAACTTTAGAGATTTAATCAAATAATATGGATTATTTAATTAAATAAAGATAGGAAGATGAAATGACCTAGCTAATTATATAGAGAAAATGATTTAAATAAATCTAGGGAATCTTTATTTAATTAAAAGGGGAATTATGATGACTTTAATCAAATAAGGTTATTTGATTAAATGGTTAGACAAAGGGATAATTCAGGATGAAGTGATGCTAGTAGATTAGGATCGAGTGTGCGATATCAATTTGTATATTTTATATGTCTATAGGGATCATACACCATATCCAATCACTTGAATTATTGCTACATCTGTATGGTATAGTTCCCCATCCAAGTGGAGGTATTCATGAACTTGCTTGGAGTTGTTGCAGATACACTATCTTAGAAATCATTAGAATGCAAGTTAATTGTGATGTTTTGAGTTCTATTGATCATTGTGATTGTCCTCATATACTTTTAACTAAGCTTTGGGAGATATATGGAGATTTAGATACTCCACCCTTCCCCAATGATCATTCCTCAGATCAGGTACCCCATGATGATATTGTTGTGCAGGAGGTTGATTGCCTTGAATTGTGTGAAGAAGTTGAAAAGGTTTCTTCATATGCTTCTTCTCCATTAGAGAGTTGGTATCCCTTCACATTCAGTGATTCCTTGTCTAGATTCATTGATTGAGGCTTCCATCACCATTCATTAGGACACCTTCAATTTTCTAGACTTGACATCGTAGGATGGCTTTGTTTCAGGTATCACCGACTTGGCTACTTCTACAGGTTTGGAGGACATTCCTGAGGGGATATAACTCCTCTATTTAGATTTGAATTTGGAGAGTTTTCTTGAGTCTCCTCATCCTTTTTTCTCAAACTTGATTGGGGATCTTGAGACTATCTTGGAGGCACTTGGTCTCTCTTTAGAAATTTCATGTATGAGACTTCTTCCCTCTCACTTCATTCAAGAGTTGGATTTTCTTCAACATCCGCCATTAGATTTGCTTCTTATTACTAGGAGACATGTGGTTTGGACACATTTATTGCTTCAAACTTCTTTCAGTTAGATTTGCTTCTTCCTACTAGGAGACTTGTGGTTTGGACACATTTATTGCTTCAAACTTCTTTCAATGGTTTTGAGGACACTTCATTGTGGGGGAGCAATCTAGTCTCTATCTATTCATTCATTGTATTACAGTCTTTGGATCTCGTTCAAAATTAGTTTCCACATCGTCCTGACTTGTCACCTTCTTCATTGCTTGGGAATGTACCTGAGTTGATTGTGACATCTTCATCTTCAGTGATAGAGGAGACATTTGAGTAGAGTTTAGAGACATCATCAGCATCCACATTCATCCTACCTTCCTTTAATTCCTATCCTAAATGGGAAGCATATCTACACTTTCACTTGGTTTTGTTTCTTTCGAAAGGGAGAAAAGTTTTTTGTTGACATTGGATCATGTTTTGTTTTCAGACACTTACCATTTTTGTAGGTGATCTCATCCTCTGGGGGGCTATATAGTCTCTCTATTTCCCTCCTATGGGGGGGCTATTGATTGTATTTTATCCATGTGATAGATGGTGGCCTTGGGGGTATTTGGGAGTCCTCCATCCTTCCCATCCTTTCTCATTTTTTATGCATTTCATCTCCTTTTTGGAGAGGAATTTTCTTCACATTGGGTTTTCCCCTTTTCTTCATTTGTGGGAGATTTGTTGCATCTTTCATTTTCATCATGTAAATGGGTGCCTAACATGGCCTCGTAGCCATGACCCATCACCATCATTGCATTTTTCATTTCCTCCCTAAGTTGCACTTATGGGGGGGGTGTTAGAGTAATTAATTATTTATTACACTAGCATAAGTTAACTTAGGTCTTTTATTTATTTATGTCCTAGGTTGCATTATTAGATAAATCATAAATAATGGGGTAATTTCCCCTTTTCATGTGTAGAGATAGGATTCCTTCTAGAAGATGTGTTGTCCTTCTAGAACTTATCTCAATCTTTAATCATTTGCTAGGTAGGGTTCACATGTCACATGTAGTGTGATTTTGACACTTGGCAATATTATGCATTTTAGGTTCTCACTCTTTCCTATTTAATCAGGCACATGTACTCTTGTAACATATCACATCATCATAATAGAATCTCTATTTTCATGCCATTGTTCCAACACTTTCTATGTGGTTGAATATGTTTCCTGGAAAAGGTCCTCCATTGAAGACTGTAGCTTCATCAGGGACACCGTGACTCCATAATCTCAACAAAAACCTCATGAAATTCATTTATTTTAATCCTATAGTATGTGAAGCATAGAATGTGACGTATGTTTCAGATTCAAAAAATTTGATACCGTTTGAAAGCTATAGATGTTTTTCAATCAACCTATCAATTAGAACTATAGTCATAATTCAAATAGAAAATGAATAATAATTATTTATTAAATTCAAAGTAAAGCATAATTTATATTGGTGTAAAGATGAGAATCTCCTTTAAAAATCCATTCGTTTCATCAATTTTGGGTAAAATAAAAGTCATTAGCCACATACCCTACACATACCCATCATATCGCCACTTTTTGGCCCATCATGTACCATTTTTGTCGCCTTCCTCTTTATTTCAGGCCTTTTTAGTTCCATGTATACTTCCATGGATTTCTCTTCATATGTTCCATGTCTTTTTTGAGTAGGGTCCTTAGGATTGTTCAATAATATACCATATAACCATTTGCTTCATTTCAATTGATCTCATATCCAAGTGTTTGAATCTAGATAGTTCTGGGCTCCACAACTTCAATGATGCATTCATCAGTTTTGACCAAAAATGTGATATCATCTCAATATTTTCAACCACATATTTATGATCCTTTCCCATTCACACATTCTCTTCTAAAATACTATAAAGAGAGAAGTAAGTGCCTCATCTTGAGCTTTCATATCACTAATTTTGTGTAGATGTTCAAATATTTGATGGGATATAGGCTTGCTTCTACTCCATATAATATTGCTTCTTCCTGGAAGCTCCCTAGAAAAATAGAATAGCAAACAAACTACCAAAGAACAGAATTTGAAGGGGTATTTCTTATCTTTAGTTTACTTCAAGTTGTCAAAAAATTTTTTTCCAGAGCAACTCACATAAATCATAGTCCTTTCCCTTTTCCACCATTTCATGGGCTACATGAATTGTTGTAGTAGACACAAAATTCTCTATTTTGGTGTAGTATATCTTATATCCTATGACCATAACTACATATCTTAATACAAGATTTTGTATAGTGTTTACAGTGAGAGCCCTTTGATCAAATTTAGCTCCAGCTAATTCCATCACATCCTTGTTCTTTACAGATTTTAGCATAGGTACATGTTCAATGTCACAAATTCCAATAATCTCCCTTATGACTTAGTTTAAATCAATCTGGGCATGTCAGTCCATAAGAATTTATCATGTACTCTACTTAATCCCATTCTCACATACATAAGTTCATCATCATAGGTGAAGCATGGAAACAACTGCCAAACATCCAATTTCTTCTTCACTAGGTTTTCATACTCAGGTTTGATGTTAAAATCTTCTCCAGTCATTTGACCTGTCCATAGGTCTGTAAGTTTTGTATGATTATACGCTTCCATTTTCCCATGGATGTATGCCCTAATTTCCTCTGTAGGAAAAAACCTATATGGAATACTTGAAAGAGCTTCAAGTGGGCCATTCTCAAACACTTTCATGGGGAATTTCTTGAATTTTGATTGAGGTTTCTCACTCACATTCCATATTGTAGGTGTTGCAATCTCTATTGAATTCAAATGCTTTGAAGAACAAATTTCGTTTCATCTTTGGACAATGGTAAATACCTTTTTCTTGCTCAACAAGAATTAGGGTTTGGATGCTCTACTTCTCAAATTGCCTTTGTACTCTTGAATTTTCTTCAATTTACACTACTTGCACTCCAGATACATAAAAGTAAATGAAATCAACAAATAATAGTTATATAATCCTTTTGATTCTTACCTATTTTTCATTTAATGCACCAATCAATGAAGCTAGTAAAACCTTCTCTATACAACAACAAACCTTAAATCACCTCGCAAATCTCCACAATTGTATATTTTCTTATGGAGTCTTCTCCAAAAGATCCATACTATCCATATCCATCTCATGTCTTTGTGCTAGGTCATGACACATCATATTAGTAGGGGGTTATGTGATTTTTTGTTATTGCTCCCCCTAAGCCAATGCCTAGGTTCAATTCTTAGAGGAATTATCTACACCAGAGGGTGTTACAAATTTATTTGTAGTCTTTGATTCTTCCTTGTTCTCAATCTCCTCTTTCTTTCTCCAAATATTTTCCATTTCGTTCTTTACCTCAATTAGATCAATCTTTTTAACTGGTTTATAATTTCTCTTTATCGGATTGTCCTTCCTTGAATTTATGCTTCTGCAAAATCTAGCAATATGTCCAAGTCTATTGTAATTGTTTCATTTGATATTTCTTTGAGCATTATTCCTCTCATTCATCCAAAATATACATTGATTAGCTCTTTTCCGAATCCATAGCATGTATAATAGTAGCCATTAAAGGATTGAATCATTCTTCCATTGTTATATGCATTCATCATTTGACTTCTACATTCATTTGCTCTATGTCCAAACTTCTTGCATGTAAAGCATTGTCCAACTATAAAGGATGGAACATTCTAGTTTATTTTGCTTCTACATTTCATTGCTCTATGTCCAAATTTATTGCAAAAATAAAAAATACCATTAAAGGTTGGGTACCCTTGAGTATTTAGTTTTCTAGCATTGTTTCGTAAATTCTAGACCTCACCATTGTTGTTCTTGTTTACAACCTTCTTTGCATTAGGTATTTGATTTGCTTTTGAGTTTTCTCCTTTTTCAACTCCCAAACCACCTTTGTCTTTGGATACTTTTTGACTTGCAATTAACTCATCAAGCATTATAGAACTTGTCTTGAATTTGTCCTCATGAATTCTTGCTTTCTCTAGATCTGATCTTAGATTTACCACTTCTTGTTCAAGCCTTGTGCATTCATCAGTCTTAGTTTTTACCATTACATTCACTTTGCGGGGGAAAGGGGTTAGATATCCTTGTCCTAGTTTGGAACTTAATGTTGTCCCTTTGGCTAGTTATGGATGCAGATGACCTGCTATAGGTTGAATCACATTTTCCTTGCTAGTCTTTGGCTTTTTTTTCTTTTTTTTTTCATTTTCATGTTCTTTGTGTGATTGCATGTGTATAATGTGATCTCCTCGTACTGTTCTATTTGATATGTCTCTTCATGTGCATTCCTCTATTTTTATCTACAATCTTCTATATGTAGTAAACATTTATCTCTTCTTTTGTCTTATGTTTTCCTCTTGGGGATGACGTAAGGCATCAAGAAATTTAGTGTTGGAAATTGAGAGGTTGTCATTGATGTCAATAGACAATGGAATTTTGATGTTTGTTAGTATTATGCTACTCTGGTAACGGAAGTCCGTTGATCTATTGTTTTGATCTAGATTATCCTATTTTGTAAGATCTGCTCAGAAGTTGATAATATGTTCTATCTTGACACCTGTTGCATCCATTGTCATGGTTTCAGCTGAATAGGTTGTATGGTTGGAAAGGTATATTTACTAGTAGTTTTGGAACAATGTCATACTTATACAATGGCTCTGTATGACAGTTTTTTGGTTCGGATTCTATCTTAGAAGAAGATATCATTACAAGACTGTGTGCATAGATTTGAGACTACAAGATGTATTCTAAATTGGAGTTTCATAATGATATGTGAAGGAATTTGGAAGATATGAATGACAATATTCTGATTTGTAGACTAAAGTGAGTTTTCTTACAGTACTTTGATGTGGGAGATTCTGCATTTTCTCATATTTGATTATCATATCGTATGGTGTTGAAGATAAGTAGTTCAACATCATCTAAAGGAGAATTTGATATATTAACAAGTTTTTTGTTACACGTTTAATGGATTACATATATGTTTGGAGTTTTTTGGTCTAACTCTGGCTGACCTAATATTGAGATGTACTACAAATGATAATGTGATCTAGTTTAGGTCCATGCTGACTATCTATATGTGAAGATGAATGTATTTTGAGGACAATACCGATAGAGTTAGTTTTTGATTTGAAATAAGGTTTCTCTATTTAGGTCGACCTAATTAGTTAACATGTATATATATTTGTATATATGTAAGACATCTGTTGGGGGTAGAAGAAGTGTGTGTGTGTGTGTGAAAAGAGAAGGAAGTAAGTGCAAAGAGATATATGACATAAACAAGAGTGTGTGAAATCATATAAGATGAGTAGATAGGTGTGTTATTTGTGTATTGTTCTTCATTGGAACTGAACTCCAACACAAGGAAGGTGCATTCTTTACCAATTCATACTTTTGGCAGTGAGCCATACCATTTTGTATCTTGGTAGTGAGCCATATTATTTTTTACTCAAGTTGTGAGCCCTTTAAGGACAATGAGTCTTGGTAGTGATCCATTGTAATATTCTATATTCAGATATATTATATTGTGAGCCATTGTCATTTTTTATTTTTCATCTAACATTTTCTTCATCTTCTCTTCTTTCGAGAGATAACCCATGAAATTTGTTCATAGATAATCTTGTGAGTGGGTATCAATCACATCAACCATCTTATCTTTTCTAATTTTCCATTTCTCACCTTACTTGGGTATATCATCATATTCATCTCCTCTAATATTTTTTCTCAGTGACTTTTATTTTCATTGAAACAATATGACTTCAAACATTGCTTCAAAGAGGGGAAAATGTAAACATTAAAATTATTCCACCTAACCCTAATCATCATCATATAATTCACCTATCATTAATCACCTTAATTATTCATGTCATCATTAATTTATTACCATTTACCACATATTATCATTTATTAATTAACAATGTTGTAATAATTCCCACTTAAATATTTTCCATTTAACCATTTAATTAAATAATTTTTTATTATTTAATTAAATGTGAGTTAATTCCCATTTTCAAATAATTTTTTATTTTTGATTCTTTAGTTTTCATTAGTTAGCTCCATGTCCATTGATCAATTAACTTAGTCTACAAATGGAAATTTTGTGTGCACAATTATCCCCTTATTAAATTGAATAATTTATTATTATCTCTTCATCATTCAAAATGGTAATTTTCCAATTTCTAGTTGCGTTGACTACTCAACCTAGATTTAGTTAACTCAAGTTATAATTCTCATCCACATCTCCTATGTCAATAAATACAATCTCTTCATCATTTGGATAAATTAATCACATCTAAGTAGCCTCATTCTATTATAAATTTTAAGCTATTTAAAGACTACATCCACATTCTGAAGGAAAATCAACAGTAGTCATTTATTGAGGTTTGGAATGCATTTTGTAGACTAAGATTTGAGTTTGATTTTGTTTTGCATGCTTTCAAACTCTTTATATATTTTTTAGTTTATTAAATTTCATTGTTTACATATAGCTCTTTGAAATTTCTTCACATTAAATTTCCTATTAGTGAATGAATTTCATTCATCACTCCCTCTTGTTCATGCCCCTTTTGTGCTAAAATTGAGTATTAAGTATGCTTTCTATCTTTGCTCTCTTGCTCATAACCTCTTGTGATATCTCTTTTCATTTAACCTACTATTTTTCCTTTGGATCACTACTTGGACTTTCCCCCCGCCACAATATCATTTCTCCGACCTTTGGACAAATTATCCTTAAATTCATTTGAAAATTTCAATGCTTGGCTACCTTCTCTCACACCTTTTTTCCCTAGAAAATTGAATCCAAGTGATACCCAATAAGAATTTCTCCCTCCATATCACCATTGTACTATTGGGAAAAAGGTGTCTCAACCTTTTATTTTTTCATAGCATGTTTAATTATTTAATAAGGAAATTGTATTTGATAATTGTAGAAATAGAAAATGTACTGATTGACATTGCACATCTGATCCCGACCACTAACACCGTTTCATCCTAAATCATCCCTCAGTCTAACCATTTAATTGAATACCTTTATTTGATTAAATTCATCAATGTTCCTCTCTTAATTAAATAAATCATTTATCTAATTAAGTCATTATTTCTTGTTAATTAAATCAATCAATCTGATCTAATTATCCCTATTTAATTAAATAATCAATTTTATTTGATTAAATCTTTAAAGTCCATCCATTAAATTAAATAAATTAAAACCTTATTTAGTTTAAATCTAACTTCATCTCCTTGGTTAAATAAAACAAAAAATCTTTATTTAATTAATCTTGAAATCATATTCTTCTCATATTTGATTTAAATCAATCCATAAATTTAAATCAATATGTCACATCATTTTGATCTCTCATTAAATTAATTAACCTTGATTAATTTAATCTCTTCTCATGTCTCATCCTCTAGCTTTTTCAACTTGCACATGAAAATAGATTTAATTCATTTATTAAATCTCTATTTTCTCTCAAAAAGGCATAATAAAGGAATATTCCTCAAATTTGAATTCAAAATCCAAGTGGACTTTGTCCTTCCAACAAGGCATTTACTCCACCTAAAAATTCCTTTTGCCTTGAGCCAAGTGGCATTCAACGAACCTTCTTTCCCTCTTACATGTCATTTCAACAATTTCAAATTTCAAATATATGTATAATTTATCGACACATCCTTCAAAACTTGCACATCCTCCATCCATTCACATGTTGACAAGTGGCACCTTGCCATTGGTGGATCTTTAGTCTCACATTGCTCCATTTTGGACATCTCTTCGAATTGATATTCTATAAATAAGAGGCTTCATTCCTCATTTGATCATCCACAACTTGAGTAAACTTAATATGTACTCAAATTCATAAGCAATTTTCATCCAATCTTAGCTAGGTTATGCAGATTTTTATCTTGCAGCACATTGGAGGTCTTCATCAAGTAGGTCACTCTTCATCATCAATCATCTTCATCACATCATTGGAGTTGGGAAAGGGCCAATTTTCACATCAAATTGACACCAACTCCCTCAAGAGATTAAGAGTTTACTTTGTTTTAGAATAGGATTTGATATCTTTGTTTTAAGTGTGTTGTGTTCTTCATTTCATTCCTTTTCTCTTACATTTAAATGGATTTCTTGAGGAATCTCTATTCTAACTTGCATTTGATCTTATTAATGTGTTCATTTGTTGTGTTCTTGCAGGTATAGGATATTGGTTCACAATAATTATCCCATATTTTCCTTGTGAGTTACAACTTGTAATTTCTATTTTCGAGGAGTCAAGTTAGAAAGTTGAAATTATAGGTGGAGATGTGGAAGAAGGAAATTTATATTTTATATTGTCTTTGTATGGAATGTGAGATTTATAGGTGCATAACTATATATTTGGCAAGTGTATATTTTACATGTGTAGGTTTAGTGACAACTGGTATTTGTAGTTTTGCATGTGGTGAAAATTGGAAACTTATCATTATGCATGTGTAGTGTTTTAGGAGCTTTCCATGTTGCATCTTTATCTTTTGGAATTTGAGTTAAGAATTATCTAATTAATGTATTGTAAGCTCCTATATATTGAGCACTTATATTTTGTAGTTGTGTGTTGCTATTTTATTGAAGTACCACTATGTTGTCAGAATAACTCCAAAATTGAGAAGTGTGAAGAATCTTGCAAGAGTATAGCTATGTATTTATATTGTAACTTTTTTATTGTTTCTAAATAATATAATTGAGCTTCATTTTGGAGTGTGGGTTTTTTTCTCCTGAAAGGGTTTTCCCCACGTAAAATTCTATGTTATGATTTTCATTGTTTATTTGTTTATCATATGTATGTGCATCTAAATCTATAATAGTTAAATGTGTTTATGAAATTTTTACATCTCTCTCCTACTTAGATTGGTGTAGGAAGCTACTTCTGCTTACCCAAATTCCTTTTAGTTGGTATCAGAGCCTGGCTAGCTTTGATTCTATTGTTGGGTTTGAAGAGGTCTTTTAGCTGATCCTTGTTTTAGTGGGAGTTTTGTAGAAGAATATTTTGTGACCTTGTTACAAGAAAAATATGGAAAGCACATCAAGTAGAATTGATATGGAGAAGTTTAATAGTGAAAAATTCAAACTTTGGAAGTTAAAAATGAAGGATACACTCATAGAAAAAGATCTATGGGCTACAATATCTGAAAATAAATCAGCTACAACAACCCATGAAGATTGGGATCTAATGGATTAGAAGGCCAAGGGTCTGATAAGAATTTGTTTGGCTGATTCCATCGTCTTGAACGTCCATGAAGAGAAAACTACAAAAGGTCTTTTCAAGAAAATTGGAGACGTTTATCAAGCTAAATCCTTGGTAAAAAGGAACTTATTAATAAATAAAATCTACTCTTTGAATATAGAATATGGAGGATCCATCGTAGATCACTTGAACATATTCAACATATTGATAGCTCAACTGAGTCCTATTGGATATAATATTGATGAACAAGATTGTTGCATTCTCTTGTTGTGTTTGTTGTCAGACACTTGGGATGACCTGGTAATGGCTATTGGAAGCACAACCACAAGTGTCAAGATGGATGAGGTGGAGTATTTGTTGTTATCTAAAGAGATGCAGATAAAGTCTTTTGAGATAGCTAAGGAGGCCCTTGTTGTTCATCGTAGATCAAAGGAGAAAGGAAAGAATAAAGATGAGAAATTGAAGCCAAAATCTTCGGGGAGATCTAAGTCTCCTGGAAAGTTTAAGGTGAAGTGTTGGAACTGTGGCAAGACTAGCCATTTCAAAAAAGAGTGCAAGGAAGAGAAGACAAAGAAAGGAAAGAAGAATTTCTCATACTCTAACTTATAAATCCTCTCTAGATGATGTAGATGCTTTCATCACAACCTTGTAAACCCATGCATCGAAAGATGTGTGGTTGATAGAATCACATGCTTCTTTCCACATGACCTCTCATAGAGGTTGTTTTTCAAAGTATGAGGAGTATGATGGTGGGAAGGTGTATCTAGGTGATGACCCTCACTTGAAGATCATTGGTCATGGAAGAGTCAAAATCAGATTCCCTAATGGAAGAGTGAAGGGGATTGATGGTGTCTTGCATATCCTAGGTTTGACACAACTTTATTTATGTGAGTAAACTGAATGATGCAGGAGTGCAAGTTGTTTTCTCAAGTGGAGGATGTAGGATGGTGAGAGGAGCTATGGTGTTGGATGGGGGTGTTTATATTGGGACCTTGTAGAAGCTAGATGCATATATGGTTCAATGCAATAGCTATTCTAATACACTAAAGAAGATACATTTGGATTCTTCATCATCACTGTCATATCTTCTAGAGAATTTCAGTCTGTTGTAGTTATATTTGATGGTCATGCATTTTGGGTATCTAAGGGTGCTCATTCCATAAAAATGAATCTTCCTTTAGAGAAGACAATGTTATGGCACCAATGACTTGGTCAGATTGGTGAGAAGGGTCTTAGATTCCTAAAAAGTAAGAACCTTGTTGAAGGCCTTGATGATTGTAATCTTGAGTTTGACTTTTGCGAACATCATGTTTATGGAATTTATTTTTACTCTAGTTCTCATAAGTCTTCTAGGGTTTTGTACTATGTTCATGAAAATGTGTTTGTTCCTATGATTGCTCCTTCGTTGTCAAAATTTGTATATTTTGTTTCTTTCATAAATGATTATAGTATAAGGAAATTCATTTATTTTCTCATAAGTAAACCTAAAGTCTTTAGTTGGTTTAAGGAGTTTAAGGCTCTTGTAGAAAATCAAACTAGTAGAAATATTAAGTGTTTGAGGACTAACAATGGTGGTGAGTTTTGTTCAGTAGAGTTTGAAAAGTTATGTAAAGAGAATGGGATTGAGAGATATAGGACAACTCCATAAACCCCACAAAAAATGGAGTCATAGAGAGGATGGACAAGACGTTGATGGTGTAATGTTGTAAAATTGCATCGCTTGCAATTTTACATGCATTCTTGCATCTTCTTTAGTGTCCACTCCCCTAACATTTGTGTAGGCTCATTTTAGCCCTTGCATCAGCTTTTTTTCCCTCTCAAGATGCCTAGGACCCATTTTTAGTAGCTACCTTCATGTGTTAGCTTTACATCAAACCTTGTGCTTTTCCCATTCTCATCATTTTGTAGCGTGATGTGTCTAGACACTAGCATGCCATGCAGATGCCCACATCCCACACTACTACCCTGTGACATTTTCACATTTAATGACCATTTCTAAGCATGTTTACCACTTATTAGCAATTTTTGTTAGTTTTAACAGCCCGAGACACCTTGTAACCACTCGAGAAGCTTCCTTTCCTTCCCCCTCCTTTTAAATGCTATCTTTCCAATTCATTTGCACTTCTAGCTTCTATCCAGCCTCTTGGATTCTCTCCTTTCCCTCTTTACTCTCTTTCTTGCACAAATATCTCACTTGTTACAATATCTTCAAGCACTCTTAAGCTCTTACAACACTCTTTGCATCTCTCTTGGCTCTTGCAACTATCTTTGCCTCTCCCTTTGGATTCCTTAAGCCTTGCAACTGATATCTCTCTTACCTTATGCTTGCGAGCATCTTGGGATTTGTCACATCCCCTATCCATTGCATATCCATTTTGAGATACAGGTTATCCTCCTTGAGAAGAGATTTCTTTTATCACATTGTATTTTCTTAGTATTTTCACTCTCTCTAAATATTTGGTTGTCTGCGGGGGCGGGAACACCAAAACGGGGGTTTGACTTAGGCAAACCCCTATACAACCCCAACAATTTCTCCAAATCCTATGTATGTAGGTATTGAAGACATTCATTTGCTGGAGGCTCCATTAGTTGGGTTTTTTGTGAGAATATTCTATCTCTTATCTTCTTTAGTCTTATCATCTACTTCACTTTTTTTCGGTTCTTTTGTATTTTGTTACTTTCTCACATTCCAAGATTTCTTAGCAATTAGAGTAGAAGTATCCACTCTTTCATTTTCCGTGAAATTCTTGATTTCTAGTTTGTATGAGATGTCAGTGTGCCTCTTGGACTCCAACATGACATGTTGTCATCCTTATTTAGCATTGTCATCCTTTGGCCAAGAGCCTGTAAGTTTTTCTATTAAGCCTCTATGACCTGCTCTTTCTGATTCTAGAACTATCATGTTGTTCCTTGACATAGTTTAGGGAAGTTAGCCCTTTGGGATTCTCTTGAGAATAAAGAGACTCATGAGTAGTGAATCCCCCTTCTCTATATTTTGGTGAACCCAACATGAACCACAAATTTTTTCAAAAAACTTGGAATTTATTTACCCCAACTTGGTGTGGTCATAACTTTTGACTTAGTGCTCAGAATTTAGATTCGTTTACATAGTTAGAAAGGTCTCCAAGAGGAATAATTCACTCCCTAAAATATTGTGCCTTTGGAAACCAAATTTTAGGGACCGACACAACTTTCAACCCCAAATTTAGCTCCAAAGACCTCCGAAAATGCAAATTACTAGAACCTAGAAAATACCGAAAAATTAAAAAAATCAGGATTTTTGGTTTTTCTTAGCTATGTCACCCCTGGGTT
The DNA here is from genome assembly GCA_007258455.2 of Sequoia sempervirens. NCBI lineage: Eukaryota > Viridiplantae > Streptophyta > Pinopsida > Cupressales > Cupressaceae > Sequoia > Sequoia sempervirens. Next base: position 219,431,426 of record VDFB02105785.1, on the reverse strand, counting down.
GCTTTGGATCAACCGACATGTCTATATATTTATCTCAAAATGTACTTTCTATCTTTCTTCCTTCTATCTCTTTCCAACTTTGTTAAAAGCTTCAAGAAGTTCTCTTACAAGCATGTGAAAGTGAGTTCTTGTCTCCTTTCTTATTATTCTTTGTTGATCCCCCTCCTGCAATTCCTTCTAAGGATATTTTGCACAAGAGGATGAAATCATTGATACTTTACTTAACACTACTCTACCTCTTCTTCATTCCAATGCACTCTCTTCTAGAGATGATGCATTTTTGAATGATGAATCTACTTTTCATTCCAATGCACTTTCTTCTAGAGATGTTGCATTAGTGAATGATGAATCTTAAATATTTGTTCTGATACACTCTCTTCTAGAGATGATGAATTAGTGAATGATGAAGTAGCTCTCACATCGGATCCTCCAAGGATAGATGTTGAACATATTTCTTCAAATGATTCTTCTACAAGTTGTGATGATTTTGTAAATGTAATTTATGTCTTTGATACCTCTCAAAGGCCTAAGAGACTGATTATTTATCTGACTCTAGCTAGTCCTTCTCCCAAAAGGATTTTTCTATTGATAGTGTCCCATTTGATTGAAATTCTCTTGATCTTTCTAAGGCTCCCTCTTACAGAGCGGTAGCCCATAATTATAAGAATACAATGAATAAACAACCAAGCCTTCCTCAAGAACCTAAGCCTACAACTAAAGAACCTGGTGATTATGATCTTGTTGAACAGCTCCATGTTACTCTAAATAAGATCTCACTATGGGATCTGCTTCAATCTACTTCGATTTATCAAGGTATGCTTCAAGAAGCCTTGCAAAGGATCCTCTTGCCTTCTTCTGCTAGGCTAATGGATTTTAATGCATTGATAGCCCATATTTGTATGGATTTTCTAAATATTACATTCTATCCATAGGAACTCCCACCTCCAGAAGTACAGAAGCAACAGATCCCACAAAGCTAGTTTACAATTTCTAGGAGATTCTAATTTTTGCTAAACTCACATATTTTTAGAAAATATAATGATATAAGCCTTAAAAAAATTTATTTAAAGCATTCCAATTGAAGAGGGTTTGATCAAACTACCTTAGATCAAACCCCCTTGGATAGAACCCGGCTAGTTTTAAGCCATACCTATAATAGAGTCTCCTTTACACCTATCAAAATGCTGCTAAAACCACTTTTGATTTACCTTTTCGAGATCAAATGAATTCATTTAAAATTTATTTTTTGTAAGTATTTAGTCCTTATTATAAGCTTCCCAAAAAGTATAATTTTAAATAAATTTAATTTAATTATTATATTTATTTTTAATTTCTTGTGAATGTAGGTTTTTCACTGAAAATCAAGCTCTTTGTTCTGCAGATGTGGAAGAATAGAATATTATCAATTTTATTTATTTTTAAATATGAGTGCACTAGATATTGAAATCCTTCATCCATTTTTATTTTTTGCATTTCAATACATACAAAGAATGTTATGTGTTATACGGTCGGTCTGCCTATGTTTGAATTGTAATTGGTTTGACTTCAAAACTTGATTAAGGAAAAAAAATTCAATAAAACACTATGAAGCCAATTGGAAGCACTAGATATCATAGTTACAAATCTAAATTCAAAAAAATTATATTTTTATCCTTCATGGAAATATGTTATGTGTTATACGGTGAGCGTTATTCCTTAAAAATGGTGTTTACTGAAAAAAACTACTTTTTGAAGGAGATGGAAAAAGAAGTGCAATCTGATTCAAATTTTTTTGAAAAAAATATATTTAGAACCTATAGAAAAAATTTCACAAACCACTAGTTTTCATCATCTTCAAATTCGTCACAGTTTAGCTGCTATAGGTGCCTGAATGTGAATTAGTTAGAAAAATTCAATTCAGTGTCCAGTTTGGCCAAAAATTATAAACTAGTATTAAGGGATCACCCTTAGACATACTCTCATTGATGCTAGTTCAGCTCTCAATGTATGTAGCATTGATCTGTTTCCTAAGATTACTATCAATTCATCTTCTCTTAATGCTTCTTCTGTTGACATTTGTGGGTTCAATAATTTTAGTTGACAAGCCCTAGGCACGATATTCTTGCCTTTAAGGTTGGGACCCATTACCATACCCACCCTTGTATATGTTATGTTGAAAAAATTACTATATAACCTTCTACTTGGTAGACCATGGATTCATGCTATGGGTGCAATCTCATCTACCTTGCATAAATCTAGTAAGTTCATATGCAATAATCGAGTAGTCATAGTCAAGGTTGACCTTGAGACTATGCACTTATGTGAGATGGTAGTTGTTGGTTAGGTTTTGGTTGTGCCTACTCTTATTCCTTTAGTGTCTTCCAATGTGTCAATGTTTACTCCAGTAATACCTACTACAAAGGATACTCTTGGGATAGATGTCCCTGAAGAAGATCCTTCTGAAGCAAGAAATCTTAAGTCTACTCCTTCCTCTTCTTAAGAAAATGCATGTCTTGGTGATGACTGGGGTTCTCTAGACTTCACGAAATCCTTCATTGGAGAAAATAAAGTCACACTGATCCACTTAGACCTTTTGATAACATCATTCAAACCTGCTATCAAAGATTGTTATTCTTCTGTATCATGGGATAATGTGAACATAAATTGTAATGTTCTTAGTGTTGATCCTCCTTTTGAGGAAGATGATCACACTTTTGTTAAAGAGGCTAATGCTAATATTCCTATCAAGGAGGTTGGTGGTGATCCTGTAGAAGAGTATAATCCCCATTATTGGAATAATGCTCTCTATGAAGATCCTCCTCAAGATTTGCAAACACGTTATGGCCTTGGATTCAAGCTTGTCTCTAAATGGCTATGAGTGTAAAGGTTGTGGGCACAACAAACAAGGAATTCAGGTCCCTATAGAATGTATATCACGTAAGCATAATTAGGGGTTGGTTGCTCGAATGAACAATCTAAACAGAAACCACATTTGAATGGTGACATGATTTCCACCCAACCTCATTCTCTCAGATTGATTCATCCACCATTATTTATTGTCTTTGTGCCTTCTTCTTGTGAGCAGTCAAACTCTTCTTCACAAGATAAAGGTTTTCTTCCTACCCCTCATTCTTTATCTAAGAAAGAGTGTATTTTGTTGAGGTTTCTGAAAGCCCATTTGATTACTCTTCCTTCTCCTACACATAAGAAATTTCATAAGAAAGATAAAGAAAAAAATTCTTTTTGTGCATACCATTAAGTGCCTGGCCATTCTACTAGTGAATGTAAGGCCTTGAAGGAGAAAATACAACTTCTTGATTCAAGTGCCATCACTCATTTATTTGTTGATGCACCCGCCTCTTCTTCAAATGACAAGTTATATCGAATCTACCTCTATCATGTATGTTCTAAGTATCTTGCATGGTTCTCCTCCCCTATATGTTGGGGGTAGTGATAACTTGTTCTGGAGATGTGTGTCCTTCTAAGAATCCCCTCTATTCTCTCTATCTTTCAATTGGAGCATCCCATTGAGTGGGACCCTTGTATTGAAGGGTTCTTGAGGGAGCCCCTTTGAATTTTTTTATTTCAAATGAATTCATTGGCATCTAGCTTGGGGAAAACCCAACTATACCTATCTATTATGTGATTGTCTTGTAATGTAGCTTGTAGTAGCCATGGGATTTTTTGATCAATCTTACTCTATAGGATCGAGAACCTATAGAGCTTCTTTGCATCAATATTTCCTAACATGTTTAGTCTACAAATTAACATGTTGCTTTGTAGGTGCATCTGTGAAGCTTCTTTTCAATCAACCTTGTAAGACTGAGCACCTGTAAGGGCCTATCAGACTCTGCAGAGCCTCTCACATTGGGATTCCTTCAGGAGAGAGTACCTGGGATGTGTTCTTTATAAGTTTGAGGACCTGTAAAGTGATTTCATCCTATGAGAATTATTCACTGTTGGTCTACAGGCCTCCGAAATAGTTTGTTCAACTCTATAGGAGAGAGTATCTACAAAGCATTTTGTTGACCTTCTGTAGGTCTGTGGATCTGCGATAAAAATTTTCAACTCTGCTTGGGTCTGAGGATTTGTGGAGCCATATCTCTTAGAATTTTCATTCCTTTCTCTCTCTTAAATTCTCTTCTCTCTTCTCTTCTCAAATTGTGTATACTAGATCGAAGATCTGTGTCTTCTTCATCCTGAGTATATGCTCTCTCTCTCTTCGATATTGGTTGCTTCCCTAACTTCTGGGTGCATTCTTCTCTTCATTTTAGAATTCTTCTATGTGTTATTATTTCTTAATTTGGGGACAACGTATAGTACTAAGACAACCTTTTACATTGAGGTCTCTTTCACTTTGTTGACTCAAATCTTATAGTTTTTGTGTATGCCTATGTGTATGTGGTTTTAAATGTTCTAACACCATGATGTAGTGGCTTTTTATGTTCTAACATTGTTGTCTTGTGCAGGTTTTTCTTTTCTAATGTGTTTGTTTTGTAGGTCTTCAACCTAGAGGCATACTTCCTTGGTTCGAAGTGTTTCTACTTCCTCTACAATATCCTTTTGGCATCATGATGTTAGTTATGTTTAGTATACTTCCTTTAGTGTGCATATTAGTGTAGATTCATATACCCGCTAAAGTGGGGGAAAAATGTAATGTTGTAAAATTGCACCCCTTACAATTTTACATAAATTCTTGCATTTGCTTTAGTTTCCACTCCCCTAGCATTTGTGTAGGCTCATCTTAGCCCCTACATTAGCCTTTTTCTCTCTCAACATGCTTAGGACCCCTTTTCAACAACTAGCTTCACACGCCAATTTTGCATCAAACCTTGTGCTTTTCCCATTCTCATCTTTTTATAGCATGATGTGTCTAGACACTAGCACACTACGTAGACGCATGCACACTGTGCTAGTTTCCTATGATATTTCTATGTTCAAATGACCATTTTTTAGCATGTTTACCACTTGTCAAGAAGTTTTGTTAGTGGTAACGGCCCGAGATGCCTTGTAATCTCAAGAAGCTTCTTTTCCTTCCTCTTCTCCTTTTAAATGCTATCTTTCCACTTCATTTGTGCTTCTAGCTTCTATCTAGCTTCTTGGATTCTCTCCTTTCCCTCTTTACTGTCTTGCTTGCAAAAATCTCTCACTTGTTACAACAACTTCAAGCACTCTTAAGCTCTTACAACACTCTTTCCAACTCTCTTGGCTCTTGCAACTATTTTTGCCTCTCCCTTTGTCTCCCTTAAGCCTTGCAACTAATATCTCTCTTACTTGTGCTTGCAATAATCTTGGGATTTTTCACATCCCCTATCCATTGCATCTCCATTTTGTGATACGGTTTCTCCTCCCTTGAGTGAGGATTGCTTTTATCACTTCGTATTTGCTTACTTTTCTCACTCTCTCTATATATCTGGCTATCCATGGACATGGGAACACCAAAATGAGGGTTTAACTAAGGCAAACCCCTATACAACCCCAACATTTTCTCTAGATCTTATGTATGCAGGTATTGAAGATGTTCATTTGTTGGAGGCTCCATTACTTGGGTTTTTTGTGAACATATTCTATCTCTTATCTTCTTTAGTCTTATCATCTACTTCACTTTATTTTAGTTATTTTTATATTTTGTTACTTTCTCACATTCCAACATTTCTTAGCAATTAGAGTAGAAGTAGATACTTTGTCATTTTCCATGACATTATTAGTTTTTGGTTTGTACAAGATCCAGCGCACCTCTTGGACTCTAGCACGCTGCATTGTCGTCCTTTTCCTAAGAGCCTATAATTTTGTCCAAAAAACCTTTGTGACTTTCTCTTTTTGGTTATATAACTATTGCATTGTTCCTTGAGGTAGTTTAGGGAATTTTTCCCCTTGGGATTCTCTTGAGAATAAAGACAATCATGAGTAGCGAATCCCCCTTCACTACAAATGGAGAGGTATAGGAGTGTGTTGAGTGGTGTTGTCCTTGAGCAGAAGTTCTAGGTTGAAGTCATATCCACTGCATGTTATTTAATCAATAGATCTTCTACATTAGCTCTTGTTGATAAGAAACCCATGGAGGTGTGGTATAGTAAAAATATTTTGATGAGACATCTTAGAGTTTTTGGTTGTGAAGCTTACACTCATGTCCTAATTGAGAAGAGGTCTAATTTGGATAACAAGGTGATTAAATGTATCTTCATTAACTATGGTGTCTGTGTGAAGGGGTACAATGTTTTGGATCCAAAGGCCCAAAAGGTTCTCTATAGTAGAAGTGTAATTTTTGAAGAGATGAAACCTTCCGCAGTTGAGTTGCAACTAGAGAAAGAGGAGAAACAAAAGGAGCTAGTTCAAATTCCACTTACTCTAATGAAAGAAGAACTATGTACTTTTGTTGAACCTAATGATGAGGAGAGTTTGAGAAGCTTTGAAAGTTCTGAAGAAGAAGAAGAACCTCAATCTCAATAATTCAAGAGGTCTACTAGAGATAAGTGAAAACCTGATAGGTTTGGATATTCACCTAAAAGGTTTGGTTATTCATTGTTGGATTCTACTTGCATTTTTTCTTTCACTGATAACACTGACAAGCCTAGGACTATTAGAGAGACTATGGGTATGAGTGATACAGATTCCTAGACGAAATCCATGGATGAAGAAGTGGTTGCATTGAGGAAAAATGATACATGGGATCTGGTACCTTTTCCTAAAGAACAAAAACCCATTGGATGTAAATGGGTGTTGAAGAGAAAATTTGGTCCAAATGGTAGTATTGTGAAGCATAAGGCATGGTTGTTTGCTAAGGGATATTCTCAACTGGAGGGAATTGACTATGGTGAGATTTTATCTCCTATTGTGAAGCTAACATCTATTCAGTTCCTATTATCACTTGCAAAAACATGATCTAGAAGTGAAATAGATGGATGTGAAGAAAAAATTCCTTCATGGTGACATGGAGGAAGAAATTTATATATCACAACCAAAGCATTTCATGGTTAAATGAAAATAACATCTAGTATGCAAGTTGAAAAATTCTTCGTTTGGTCTTAAGCAATCTCCTAGGATGTGTTACCAAAGATTTGGTACCTATGTGTTGTGTTTGGTATTTTTGAGGTCTAAATTTGACCATTATGTTTATTACAAATCTAATAATGGTCATATTCTCATAATTGCATTGTACTATAAATGATATGTTTTTTTTTTGGAATGTTAAAAGTTTGATTTTAGATTTGAAGTCTCATTTGCAACACAATTTGAGATGAAGGATCTAGGTGCAGCAAGGTATATTTTGGGGATGGAGATCAAAAGAGACAAAAGTAACAAAAATATTTGGTTAAGCCAAAGCAAGTATGTGAATTTAGTGTTGGAGATATTCAACATGATAGCTTGCAGACAATTAGTTTTTCTAGTCATGTAGGGGATACATATTTTTGTGGAGGATTGTGCAAAATCTTCTACTGAGATGGAGGACATGACCAAAGTACCATATGCAAGTTTTGTTGGAAGTATAATGTGTGCTATGGTCTGTATGAGGCCAAAAACTTCCTAAGTAGTAAAATTCCTTACTCAATTTATGGCTAATCCTGGATGGGTACATTAGGATGTAGTTAAGAGAATGTTCAAATACTTGCAGGGTACTTCTAAGTATGCCCTAATTTTTCATGGTTATCAAGTACTGAACCTCAACATTCATTTTGTATTCATGGGTTTTTGGATTCTAATTGGGTAGGAGATATTGATAGCAGAAGATCTACTAGTGGATATGTATTCATGATATTTGGTGGTGCCATTAGCTAGATGAGTAAGTAGTAGGCTATAGTCACTTTTTCCACAATAGAATCATAACACATGGAAGCTACTCATTCTTATAAGGAATCCATTTGGATTAAGTGTTTGTGTTCTGATATTGGTTTTGATCTAGGAAAAATTACTATTTATTGTGATAGCTAGAGTCATATTTTCTTGGTAAAGAATCCTACTTTCCATGCCAGAACAAAACATACTGATGTTTAATTTCATTTTTTTCGTGATATGGTGGAAGATGGGAAGGTTAAATTGGAGAAGGTTGACACCCTCGTGAATGTTAAAGATGCTTTAACAAAGCCAGTGAGCATAGATAAGTTCAGATGGTGTTCAGAGTCTATGGGCCTCACAACCTCTAGTAGTTCAATCCTATTACTTCTATTGACTCTTTAAAGGTGTTTGACAATTGGGAGAATGTTTGGAAAAAAGGGTGTCTCAACCTTTGATTTTTCTATATCATGTTTAATTATTTAATATGGAAATTATATTTGATAATTATCCCATATTTTCCTTGAGTTACAAATTGCAATTTCTATTATCGAGGAGTCAATTTGGAAAGTTGCAATTACAAGTGTAATGCTACTTTTTTTCCATAGTTAATTAAGTAATAGCAATGGATTTAATATAATGAATATTAGGATTAAGATAAATTGAGTTATGTAATGTTATCAACATAAATGTGAATAATCAATGTAAGCTATAAACATTAAACAATTAACATAATAAATAGAATAAAATCTCAAATAGATTAATCATATTACCACCAAAATCATATAGACAATATTCCAAAATACTATTGAATCAATTATTTTTAATACTTATCTGTAAATATATTTTGATGGGCTACTATTGACACTTAGAGGATTGGTTACAGGTCTAGGAATTTCACAACAAGGAAGCACCCTCAGAGGAACCGGTTGTTGCACAAAACCCAACCTGGCTCACGGGCCTTATGGTATAAACAACTTTCCCCACATGCCTTATGGTACAAACACCCTACCTCATAGGCCTTATGGTTCAAAAACCTACCTCATAGGACTTACAATAAAGCTCTGGACAAGACAATCCCAAGTGTGCGTTGTACAACAAGTTGGACACACACTGTGTGCCCCTTCTCCAAATTCCTCAATTCCAACCAATGACCTTAACCTTCACCCTTTTGTGCCTTCTAAATTCTTGTATTTCTCCTTCTAATTCCTTTCTTTTTTCTCTTCTCTTCTTGAATGTTCTCCACGCCTTTCTCAAGTCTCATATGAATGGTTTGTATATCCTTTAAGGGGTAAAATTTCCAAACCATCACACCCTTTCACAAAGGTTTCATTTAATTACTCTCTAAATAACCAATAATTCTCCCACATTTTTAAGAGAGTTTTTATACATATTTTTTATTAATATCTCTTTTAACCAAAGGATCATAATATCTTTTATTTTTCTATCTCCTTTTTAGTTTTAAAGGGTTATTTCATAACTTTATCTTTGGGGAAAAAGTCACATGTAACATTTCTCCCTTTGTAAATTAACTACCATCCTCAGTAGCACAAGATGCATCTACATCATAACTAAAAAAAGTACATGATCAATAATTGAAGAGTCTAACACTGAATATTTATACTCTTGATAATATACCTACTTTGTCTACATTATTTGCTTCTTTTAATTCATAGATCATCCTTTATGAAATATTTCATTAATTTATAATTGAAAAGATAATTATAGTTTATGTGTTTAGCCTCCTATCCTTCAACTTTATCCTTTTACTCACTCATGTAACTCCAAATTATGGATATCATTTTGGATGAAGTTTTGGCTTGTAAAAATGAGGATACCTCACATTGAAAACCATGTTGTAAACCTAATAGTAAAGTGAACACAAATTTTTAATGGTACATAAGGAGAGGAAATATTATGTATTATTAAATTATGTATGATAAAACAATTAGTATAAATTTATAATTTTAATTTTCTTATAGGTTGTCTCCCCCCCTTTAAAATTCAACATGTCCACATGTCTCATCCTAATGAGCATTATTTAATTCCATCCAATGCATTTAAACAACATAATATTTTCAAGGTTTAAGACATATAAATAGCATGCCCTTATGGGTTTATGTCCCATAATATGTTATTCTTAACAATCCGTTCCAACCATATTTTGATTTTCCTAAATTTACAATGTGAATCCAAGGACTTGTGGATTATGGGCCCACAATGTAACTTACATTAAACAAATATAGATGCTGATTTTAGACAAACATGATAAGCATAGTAAATCACTCAAAATAAATAGAAAGAATTGAAAATTAGTATGGATATACAATTCTTTCCCTAAAAATATTAACACATTAACTCTTATTTCAAAGACAACTTAAAATAAGTGGGTTCTACCCAAATAGAATATGAACTTAATACCACTAAAGTGATCATCTCGTTGTTGAACTCTTGTGATAGACAAATCAATATTCCAAGAGCTTCGAGAATCATCCAAAACTATATTCAAATTTGATGTTTAAGGTTCTATGATTGAAAATTATACTTTTTATGACATTTAAAAAAAACTATAATAATTAAACTAGAAATATGAATAAAACCTTTAAAGAACTTTATACCAAAACCCATTTATATTAAGCCAAACTACCATATAGGGGGGTTTTAGTGGCCAATGAAAAATCATATATGAAACAAATAAAAAATATTTTAACCATTATTTTTGTGTTGGAATATCAAATAAAATCATTGAATAATCTTATATGACAAACCTAACTCAATATGATTCCCAACTATGTAGGAGACGACAACTCCTTCCCAAGATCCTCAACTTGCAACTGAAAACCACCATCACAATACATGAGAGAAACACAACTTAGGTTATTTTACCAAATTTCGAGAATGTAATTAGAAATGAGATGAAAAAATTACATATTGTACAAGCCTTTTAAAGGCATGAAAAATATGAAGCAGGTGAAAAACAACTTGATACGGGAAACAACCACCTAAGTAATTAACCTAAGTTAAACTTAACACTACACTAACAACCCCCTTTAAGTGTAAACTTAGGGAGATTATTATGCAATATAAAGATGCAATATGGGTCTCGACTACACAACCATGTTAGGTACCCATTTACAATGAAAAATGCAATGTAATTTCTCACAAATGAAGAAAAGGAGAAAACAACTATGGGAAAAACTTCTCTCCAAAAGAGAGAAAATAAAAACAAGATGCATGGATGGAGGACTCAATAACACCCCCCAAGGACTACATACATAATGTCTATACAATCAATATCCCCCCCATAAGAGGTAAAGAGAGAGACTATGTAGCCCTCCCACAATGTTTAATCGCTTGCAAAAATGGTAAGTTACCGAAGAAAAAACATGATCCAATGTTGACAAACAACTTGTCTCCCTTTTGGAAGAAATAAAACCAAATACAAATGCAGGAATGCTTCCCATTTTGGATAGAAATTAGCAAGTGAAATCCAAATGTAGGATGATAATGTATTTGAAATTTTCTCATGTGTCAACAAGACCTTGGAAGATGATGCCATGAAACAATAAGGAACATGCCCAATCACAATAGGAGGTGACAAACAAGGTACCACTGGAAACTGATTTTGAACATTCTACAGATACAAAGATGGAGTGACAAAAGTTGTACCACAACTATCATCAAATAGGAAAACTAATCCTTCAAATGTGTCTTCCAAGTCTAAAATGTGAGATTCCACGAACAATTCAAACCAATGTCTAACAAATAGGAATCCCAATCAAGAAGACAATGATAATACTGTTGCTCAGGAATGATGGAAGTACTTAATGAAGTTGGATCAACTATCTTTAAAAAAGAATCAAGAACCTCTGAAGCAACTTCAATCTCATCTGAAGTCTCAAAAACCTCCAAAGGATCACAAGCATAGTTTATCTTCTCTAAAGAATAAAGAGGCACATTGGTATTAGAAAGAGGATCATTAAGAGATGGTGGGGTATCATGATCTCCATATGATTCTTGAATTTAAGTCAAAAGAGCACAAGAGAACTCAAAATGTATAAGTGATTCCAAAAGGTCATCATTTATATGCTCAAAAATAACTCTAAAGACTCTAGCCCTATATCCTTTCCAAATCATATACCCACAATGTGTTCCTGGAATAGGAACTTCATTATAGAAATATGGAAATAGATTCTACTCACTAATATGAGTGAGAATAAAATCACTCCATTTCCTAAAGTTCCCTTTCTCCAAAGAAACCATTATAAATGATATTTCTTTAAAAAATTTAAAGATAGTGCTTTCACAAGTATAAAAATTTCCAAAAAAAGAATTAGAAAGTTAAAAAACTTGATTTGGTGCAAAATTTGTACCATTCAAGCACCATTATCTTCGAGGCACAAGAGTCCACATAGTTACCAAGCAAAAACCACATGAGAGACATTTTACACTATCATGTGAGGCTTGCTCGTAGTTGATATGTGATGGAACAGGCTATATCAATAGCCAAAAAATACATAGCACCACCAATGTGGGAAAAAAGTTTGTAGCAATGTTGAAACAATGAATTATTTTTACATGACAACAAGGAAAAGGTGAAAAACTTGGAAACCCTATGCCATATTCTAGTTCTCCAACAGGAAAAAAAACCTCCAAATAATGGCTAATCCAGTTGGGCACTTGGGTGATGCCTCTTTGAACAACTTGTTGTCTCCCAATTGTGCACCCTTACTAAGTTGCAAAACTTAGCATATTGGAGAAACATGGGAACTTTTCTAAGGTTGTGGGTCACCTAAAGGAGAAAAGAACCTCCAAAGTAAGTTGGCTCTTATGGTACTCACCTAATTAAGTATTCTAATGTTTTGCAAAGGAAAGAGTAAGGAGGAAGCATGAACTGAAAACTAATTCCTATTGTGATGCACCAAAACATTACCTAAACTTGTAAAAACAACTTGCACACATAGTTTTGATCAACAACACAACTTTACATGCACTACTCAATTTTATATTCTTTTGCATCAATATTTTATGAGGAGGATATAATGCACAATCCTAGAAGGAAAGAAACCTTTGACAACTTGAACTATTTACACTCCAACACAACTCACAACCTGTAAAATACATATAATTTATGCAAAAGGTGCTACTAATGAGACACAACAACAAGGAATGAGATAATTTCACAAGTAATTGCATCAATCGTCCAAATGCACACAATAGAACAAAAAATTAAGAAGGAAAAAATGCTTATCTCCATTGATATCCAAGGTGTAAACTGCTATACTTGTCAAAATGAGTTACAAATACTATCTTTTTCTACAAATGACTTAAAAAGTCACAAATTAGACAAAATAAAATGATAAGAACTAACTTCAAAAATAAAGTTTGAAGTTACTTATGCTTTTCAAAAAGGTTGCATAAAAATAGGGACTACAAACTCCTTTGGTCATGCATAACCAAAAAGCCTAAAATCTAGCCCCTAAATCCACTCGAAAAAGGCTCATGGATGAAGAAAATGTCAAGCCTTGACCTCATCTATCATAAAGGCATCCAAAACTACTCCAAAATGCTCTTAATTCCCTCCAAAGCCAAGTCAAAACCACTCCTATATTCTTGGTACTTTTCTGTCAACTTCCTCCAACCTCCCCTATATGCTTGGCATAAACCATAAATATCCAACTATATCGCCTTTGACAACATCTTGAAAGAAACGTATCCCTATCTTGCATCATATACAACATTAATCAAAGTGATTTATAATTTCATCACTTTACTGATGTTTTTACATTTCAAAAGTTTCAAACTTGTACAAAATAAAAGAAACTTGATTCGACCTATATGTCTTGGGAGATAATGAAAAAAATATATCATTTAGGGGACCATGTAAGAATTGGCTATGAAGGTAGCCACCCAAGATCTAGAGGCCTAATAGAAAGCACAAATGAGATAGAATATGACAAGAATAAACTGTATTCAATGTCAATAATATGAGATGATAGAATGGTACCATGTACATAGGAGACCCCTTGGTTATATAGCCAAGGTGAGAACATAGGAGGGCATAAGATTATGACAAGTGTCGTAATCTTATGACATGAGACAACTAGGAAAAGTTATCACTCCACCTAAAGTGGGAAAGAGATAATGTGATAATCTCCACAAAAGGTGGATCACCCACAAAAGGTGGAGAGATATCACATGATGTGTCCACAAAAGGTGGAAGTGATGAGGTAATGACATGTCAAGTCCACCAAAAGTGGAGATTCTCCAACAACATCCTATGTGGTCCCTAAGTAAGCTTAACTAAGGTGTAACTATGACCTAGGACAAGGTACAAGACATTTAATTACACCAACACCCTCCTTAAGTGCAACAGGGAGAATGTACACAAATGCAAATAATGCAAGATGGGTCCAGGCTACTAGGCCATGTTAGGTACCCATGTACAAATGTATACAATCTCTCACAAGTGGAGAAAAGATAGAAAAATCTAGTGGGAAAAAACTACCCCCCAAAAGAGAGATGAGATACAAAAGCCTATGAACATGGCATGAGAAGGATAAAACCCCATGTGAGGAAAAAGTCCCCCCCATTCAAGAGAAGAAGAGAGACAAGGTAGCCCCCCCTCACTGTACAATGATCACCCATGGAAGATGCTCAAGAAGGAATGAAGAAGCTACTCCAAAACTATCGAACAACATTCCTCCCCTTAGGAAGAAACAGTACCAAAGGTGGATGAATGAAGTCTCCCCAATCCACAAGTGAAGAAGGAAGAACCCTCAAAGTGTAAGAAGTCTTTGAAATCTGCTCAAATGTCCCTATGTTGATGTTGAAAGATGCCTTCCCCAAACCATGTGAAGCTGCAATGTAGTCACCTCCTAGAATCTGTGAGAAACCCTTTGCAACAACACTCTCATTTGCTAAAAAAGACAACTCAAGATCTAGCAAGGGATGGAAGATTAGAACATGTACTTCAAGAGACAATGTCTCCTCAAAGAAGTGGCCTCCTCAGGTATTTGTAAGATGCATCCCTAATCATCAACCTCGAAGACTGATCATGTAGAGGAGTGTGGGGTGTCCTAGCAACAAGCTGAGGAGAATAAGCCTTCATTCTGAGAGAAGATGTAGATAATCAAGTGTGTCTCCCAAGTCTGCAATGTAGGACTCCACAAACAAACTGCCAATGTCTGTCAAGTAGTCATCCCATGAAGCTGCTACTGGAAGACAAGGTATGCACTGTTGCACTGAATCACAAGGTATTGAAACTGTCGGAACACAAGTATCATCAGGTACAACAGTCAATGTAGGAGATGGACTATCATCAATAGGTTCAAGAACCTTAGGAGTAGAGAGCACTCCAAGATTCAAGTAACCATACCCAATCTCATCAAGTGTGTCCACACTAGGGTGAACTGAATCATCAATAGGAGCAAAATATGAGAAGGTGTAGAACCGAGAACGATCATCAACCTCCCCAACTGCAACAAGAGCCTTGCTATGCAAATCCCGAACAATGACAGAATCTGGTGTGAACTCTACACTCTTTCCTATACCACTATGTGTAATCTGATAGATGGAAAGGATGTTCCTTGACAAAGTAGGCACACATAGAACATCATTAAATGCTCCACCTTCAATGTCAATAGACCCCTTCCCACAAACTACCAAAGAAGTGTTGTTGGCCATCAAAATGGGTGGTGATGAACAAGAATCAAATGAAGATAACATATCCTTGGACGAAGTCATATGATGTGAAGCTCCTAAATCAAGGATCCACCTATCTGAATTGGAATCTGCAAAAGCAAGAAAAGAAATGCTTGCCCCTTATGTTTCTCATATTGAGATGATGAAGAAGGTGATGAGCTAGATGTTGTTGCCATGAGAGTTGTTCCTTTTCCCTTAGAAGAAGTGGAAGGGGATGAGTCCTTCTCTTGATATGCAGCTGGCAAGTTGATGTTGTTCTTCTTAAGGGTGTGTTTCAACTCATCAATTTGCTTAACATGACAACGATGCTCCTCATGACCAAACTTTTTGCAATATGCACATGTTGGTTGCTCCCTCTTGCTTGAATTATTGTACTTCTTTGAAGAAGATGAAGTTGAGCTTTGTTGTGGAGGAGTAGATTGTTGGTTCTCTCCTTTTGGATTTGGTGAAGATTTCTTATGCTTCTTATTGGAACCCTTTCCTTGAGTCCCTTGATTCCCTTGATTAGCCACCAAAGCCTTGGACTTGGAAGACTTGAGAATCCCCATGCTTACCAACTTTGCTTGCTCTAACATCAACATTTTTGTAAAAGCATCAAATGATGGCATAGTGAAAGAACTCCCCACTGTCAAGCGATGGGTTTGGAAGCTAGAAACAAATGCTGCATATTTTGATGGAAGCTTTCCCAACAAATTGTAGACCAACTGTGCATCCTTCTTATCAATGCCACAATCCTTAAGCTGTGCTCTTAGCTCATTTGCCTTAGTGACATAGTCTTGGATTGTATCAAAATTCTTGGGATCTAACATTGTGAGATCATTGTCAAGTTGATAACCTCTAATCTCATCAACTTGGCCATACAATTGACCAAACCTTTCCCAAGCTTCTTTAATTGTTTTACACTTATCAATTTGAAAGATTAGATCTTTTGATACATATTTCCTTAATGTTCCAAGAGCCATAGTATTTTTAGTGAGCCAATCCATATGAGTAATGGGATCAGCTTTAGGATCAGATGGTGCAACAACAGTTCCATCAATACAATGAGTTAATCCTTTTTCCATTAACTTACTCCATGCATCAATTTTCCAAGAAGCATAGTTATGTGGAGTTAACAAGGGAAACTTAGGAGAACCCATAGCAGAAAAATGAAAGAGAACAAGATAGAGAGAGAGGCACAATCACTCAATACACCCCCCCAAATTCACTCAATCAAAGAACCCCCCCCAAAAAAGATGATTTGGCACTTTATAATTAGTGCATGTACAATGGCGACTTGCAAGCCAAGAAAAGTGGGCTTCTAATTTTCAATTTTTTACAATAGCCTTAAGTAGGCTACAACACACTCAAATGACTGATACAAAAGACCAAACTGAGATATAATCTTTACAAATGCCAAAAATAGGCCAAAAATGACCAAGTGCTGAAAGTACAATTTCTGATCACAATCACTACAAACTAATAGCACCAATGTGAAGTTCAGAAAAAATCATGCACTTTCAAAAAAAATAGCACCTGAAAAGGAGTTCATATGAGTCTAAACGAAGCCTCTGAAGTTGGAAAAATGGTGACAATTCAGCTACATCTGAGAGAAAATGAATTTTCTGAAACATCCATGCACCAAAATCAGAAAATAACTGCACCACAGTGATGTATATGAAAAATTAGCCCAAATAAAAAA
>VDFB02105785.1:219393153-219414192 GCA_007258455.2 Sequoia sempervirens | reverse complement strand
GGTAAAATGGCAGGGAAGGGTCATTTACTTGTTCGCTGTGACTGTCGTTTATGTAAATATCATTTGTCAACCATTTTATATTATTCTCTGGAATAGTGTAGCTTGTTTTCCCCCACAAGCAATGCTTATAAAAAATGAATCTCCACAGTAGGATGAGAGCCACAGTGGCCAAGCATTTAAGAGAACAGATAACTTCCATGGTTACACTTGTGTTGGTAGACTAATGTTTCTGATATCTATCTCTTCACCACGGAAAGAGGAAGAATGTTTTTATCATCTTCGAGATATTTGGTTGTCGTATCAACAACAATATCATCTGCCAGAAGTGACAATAATCCCGCACGCAATGCTCATATAATCCATTGGTATTTATTGTTTTTATTATTTATTATTTCTTTGTGTCAAGGTAATCTTACAAGACTCTTGGAACGCAAAATTCAAATTTAGGTTTTGACCAACTCTACCTATTATTTTCTATTATTTTCCAACCTTGACTTGACTTGGTATATGTTTGGTGTGATTTATTATTATGTATGTATTTCAATTCATTCAATTTCATTTATTTGATCATTAAATAATTCAATTAAAAAATCATTTACAATTAAGAAAAGAGGATGATAGGAACACTTCAATTAGAGCACATAAAACAAATCTAGTCTACATCACCATCCACATTATTTCCTTTCTCACTTTCAGAACCCTAAAATTGGTTTTATCAAGGGCATAAACCTTCAAAAACATGAGCCTTGTGATTCAATGATCTCTTGAAGGTGTTTATAAAAATTTATAATTCATAGAATTCAATAAAGCATAATGAAATAATAGGGAATTCAGAGTGTGCACTATATATTAGATTAGTTTGTGTAGGAAATCACCTAGAACTATGAATTTGACGCTCCACAGTTGTGATCAAGAAAAGTTTCATTAGAAAAAATGATTTTACAGTTTGAAGTTATTAATGAAAGACACATTCTTATTTAAAATTTGAATCTTGATATAGCAATCTATGTATCTCTTGTTCTATACTTAAATATTAATAGATTGGGTCAAGAAACAAGTTAGATAAAAGGATGATAGAGGTCATGAAGTATAATTCTTTCTCTTTTAAAAGATAAAATAATCATATCAAAGTACATTTTATTTCTAACAAGGAAGAGTTGCATATGAGGATGAGATTTATACTTAGATCCACCCCACGAAACAAACCAACAAATCTAATCCATAGTTTGTTAGTGTAGTGTTAAGTTTAATTTAGGTAAATTACTTGGGCGGTTGTTTCCCATATCATGTAGTTTTTCACCCTTTTCATATTTTTCATTCCTTTAAAAGGCTTGTATATTATGTAATTTTTTCATCTCATTTTTTAATATCATTCTCGATATTTGGAAGAATAACCTTTGTGTTTCTCTCGTGTATTGTGAGTTGGTTTGATGTTGCAGGTTGAGAATCCCAGGACGGAGTTGTCGTCTCCTACATGGTATCAAAGCTCCTCCTCCTGTTCACCTTCTTAGAGAGTTTTGCTGAGGAAATCGAGGCAATTTTTTCTTGCTAAAGTTTTTTGGCATATTAAATTTCAAAGTTGCTTTATTTTAGATTTGACCTATTGAAGGGAGGCATTATTTTTAATTTGAAAGGTTGAATCTCTGTTTTGAGGGATTTTTGGTTTTTTCCTCATTGGAGGCATTTTTGGAGGGGTGGATTCTTGGCCTGAGTGTTTGAAATATGAGAAGGGGTGTTTTCTGAGCTTTGGTACTTGAAATTGTGCCATGTTGGGCAATGGATTTCAAACAAACCACCACCTCCTTAATCTTAATCATAGGGAATGTGTCACATTAATCCCACACACTACCATCGTGGTCGATGATCACAGTTGCTGATAGGCGATTTCCCCAACCCGGATCACAAATCAAGTGGTCATCTACATACACCTACCACAACATTCTCTCGAATTGAAATGAATTGGAGATTCAGAGCAATTTTTTTTTAGCAAATTACAGATAAATATAAGTGCAAAATATTCTGGATAATCTGGTGATCAAATTCGACTAAGGGAAATAATATATTTTTGTACGTGTAAGAAAAGGCATAGGAACCGTGTGAGTAACTCTATTGACATTTTGTTCTTGGCATGTGACAAGAAAGTTGTGTTACCCGATTTAGCTTCTAGCTCAATTAGGTAGCGCTGAGATAGTTTTTGCAAAATAAAGATAAAAGGTACACATTGATTTCTGTTCAAGTTACATTTATATGCATAGAAGTAGTTATCAAATAAATTGCAGTTCATTATACAAATGTATACAAGAGAAATATTGCACAAATGTTGTCTTTTATTGATAGTCACAAATGTATGGTGTCCCACACGTGGGAATAACTATTTCAATACAATAGAAGGCATAAACTATACATTTGAAGATATAAAAGGAAAAGGGTATATGGAAAGAGTAGGGATCTATCATTTCCTAAAGGACAAACCCCAAGTTTAACTGCTACATCCCTGCTTTAGTCCCTCTCATTTGGTTGCTCCAGAAGTTGACCTGCTATTACTGGAAATGTCTGTAAGAGATGAAGAAAAGTTGTGTTAGAGCTTGGGATCCATATTCTCTGCATATGTTGTATCAACAAATATATAATTTATCCTCATAAAGCATTGAAACAGTTTTGCAGCATCTCAGATATCAAAAAAGAAGCAGAAGATCATTATCAATATCCATCATTTCTGAGTTTCATTGTTTTATCTAACATGTTTGTTCACTGTGCAGATATAGATGAAATTTTCATTGCTGGATTATTTCATTTTGACATCATAACATGTGGAGTAAAATGGGCTCCCACAATGGTTGAGCCCATCATGCTACCCTCTTGGTTTAAGAGAGGAGAAAGAGTGTATATTTATTATTACACATCAAGAAGATTTCAACACCCATTACATAAGTAGGTCTTTGACAAACTTTCATACTCATAACATATGGTAGGATTAAGGAGCATTCAAGTTAAGAATGCAAAGACATGATATCATGAATCCCAAAGGTAGCAGTGACATTCATGATAGAACACGAGAGAATATATGCCATTCATTTAATGTAGATATCGTTACAAGTCAAGCATCTTTTGAAGATAGTAGCATAAAGGAGCTCAATAACTAGAAACAAGAAGAGTAGTCACTAAAAGAGAGACAGTCATATTTGTGAAGACTATGGGGTTATAAAGTGAAGAGTACTATAAGTAATAGTATCACAATGTGTCAAGACAGAGGCATTGAATTATCTTTAATTGCATTTTGTCAAGGTTTATGTACTTTTGTGTATGATGAAAGGACAAAACAAATCCATATTGTAGAGATGTAGTTTTTGATGGAACATATGGTACCATCCTTAAAGCATTTCTTGTGGATTGAGGTTTCAACATGGTTCTAGGGGCATAGAAAAGAGATATAGGGGTAAATTCTATGATTTTATTAGAAACCCTTGCATTATCATTGTCATAGTGAAAGATAGATCATAAAGAGAAGCTAGAGGATTTTTGACAATGATAAGTGAGGAGCCTATAGTTTGAAGAGAAGTCATAGAAATACTAGAAGGAAAGGCAACATGATGGTAGGACAATATAGTTCTAATAGTTCCTATATAGGACCAATGAAGTAAACAATGGTGGGACAGTCAATCATCAAGAAATCAATGGTAGTCATATCCTCAACTGAACATAAGTGCAGTCATGATAGAAGTTGGAGTAGGTTTGTTGTTGGCATGAAGACACTATGAATAATGCCTTTGATTTATCATGCAAAGAGGTTTCACATGGAAGTCACAACTTAATGGCCTCTAAAAGCACATCCATTTTGGAGATATTGAATTTTGTGATTTCAACATCCTTAAACATTCCAATGCATTCAACAGTGTCACTTTGAACTATGATCTGAATAGCATTATATGAACATTCACAATCTTGATACTTGAAACTACAGTTATTTTGTACAACCTCAAAGATTGATCGATTTACCATACTAATGGGGAAGCATGGAGTTTTTAGTCATCTTTAATATCTAGGATTTTGTAGGTCAACAAATATCTATAGACACAAAGAAAGCAAAAGTGAAGAGAAGCTCAAAGATGAAGACAACATCTAATCAGTTAGAGTGCATTGGTACATTGGTGTCACTGTTACTGAGATAAAAGGAAGCTACGAGCTTGTTTAAAGTCCACATAATCTCTCTATTCAATAGATCAGAAAAAGAAAATTGATGCAAAGGGTATGTCAAGGCATAGCCATGTTTGTAGGGCATGCATAAAGGGTTTCATTTAAAACCCTAAGCTTTCAAATCCAAAGTTTCATAGTTTCGTATGACAATAAAATCAAATGGGATAGTGCAAGATATAGAGAGATACAAATCCCTCGACATTAGCAAAGATAAACCCTCAAAAATATTATAAGCATGAAGAGAACCAAAACATATTCATCATTTCTACAAAAAAAGAGCTTGAGACAACATTTTTTTCCACAAATATTGAAAGGAAATTATGCAAGTTTATACAGACAGAAAGCTTACCCAAGTTCGTTTTTGTTGATTTCTCATAAAATATGAATGCAAATTTCCAACTGAAACCTCTATGGAAGCTCAATTCAGAACCTCCAGATGCAAGAAACCATGACAGGGCCCTCATGATTTGCAGAGTGGAACGAAGTTTCTAGAAGTGCTAAGTGAAAAATGAAGGTGGACAATGCTTTGCCAACGGGTTTTGGTGTTTAGCGTTTCAACCCTAAACTTTGGCCAATATCCTAAGGAATTTTTCCTTTCTTTTTAAACTTTTGCAACATAAAATAATTTCCCTTTTGTATTTGTATGCTAAGTGTTTAGGGCTGTCCCCTAAATGATATAAATTTTTCATTGTCTCCCAAGACATAGGTCGAATCAAGTGTCTTTTATTTTGCACAAGTTTGAAACTTTTGAAATGTAAAAACATTATTAAAGTGATGAAATTATAAATCACTTTGTTTAATGTTGCATATGATGCAAGATAGGGATACGTTTCTTTCAAGATATGGTCAAAGGAGATATAGTTGGAGATTTATGGTTTATGCCAAACATATAGGGGATCCATGTTGGAGGAGGTTGACAGACAAGTGCCAAGAATATAGGAGTGGTTTTTACTTGGCTTTAGAGGGAATTGAGAGCATTTTGGAGAAGTTTTGGATGCCTTTATGATAGGTGAGTTCAAGGCTTGACATTTTCTTCATCCATGAGCTTTTTTGGAGTGGATTTAGGGGCTATATTTTAGGCTTTTTGGTTATGCATGACCAAAGGAGTTTGTAGTACCTATTTTTATGCAACCTTTTGGAAAAGCATAAGTAACTTCAAACTTCATTTTTGAAGTTAGTTCTTATCATTCTGTAACACCTTGTTGCGCAAACCCCAAAGGACAACCAAAAAAAGAAACACAACAATTTTTTTTTTGAAAACATAGAGAATAAACACTAAATTTACTAAAGAAATTAACATAGCTGATGATTACAAGTTAAACACTTAAGTCCCTTGGGGTACACAAGGTGACAATACATAATCTATCCCATAAAAAAGTTGATAAAAGTAATTATCAATTCTACTAACATAACCCATTCATTCACATATCTTCATTTAAAAATTTATTAAGGATTAACAATGCGACAAGAATAAACCATATAGAAACCACACATGTATTCATAATAAATTGTACTTGGAAATATAAAGAACATATTTTCTCAGATATAACACAGCATTAACAATATTTACAATTATAGTTCAAGAATGAATTACATATTGTGAATATACATTACATCAGTCTACAGGTACATCTCATTAAGCAATTGCTCAAGATTACATCATAAGTCTTCCCAACACATGGGAGAGTAACACATCAATACAAAAAGTATAATTGAAGTACAAGTATGCATCTGGAAACATATAAACTCTGGATCTAGCTATCTCTGCAAAAATTTGCACTGAAAGGTACAACTACAAGATAGGGAACCCAACGAGGTGCATAGCACATTCCACCCAACCACCCCCATGCAAGGAGTAAATAAGGAAGGATCCCCGACTAAGAATATCCAAAAAAATATGCAAGACTAAACTCGAAAACATGAAAAGAAAAAGAACACATAAATGAAACATAACATCAAAATACCACTTCCAAAGGTTAGCAACAATTAACAACTCAAGGGAAAGCTAGAGGAGAGTGTCATCACATAGTCCTACATGGGTTATCCTGACTACCTATCTCTAGGTGTCAGACCCCATCTATGGTTATCCTGACAGCCTCTCTAGGTGTCAGCCTTATAGGGTGACTCGTGCGGAATCGTTAACCTCTCGTGGAGATGAGGCAACGATCTTGCCAACCATGGCCTTCTCAGCCCAACTTTAGTCTGTGAAAGCCCTAACAGGTGGATGAGGCATCCATATTTATCTTGTTAATATTTTACTACCCACCCCCTAATTAATTAATTAGATTATCAATTATTACTCTAACTCTAACGTGGGTTATCCTGACAACCCCTTTGTGCGTCGGAACCCACGTAGAGCCACTCTCCCTAGAAACCAAAAACATATCGTCAAATTCCAAGGGGTTGTACCAACAAGAACATTGAACCACAAAATAGAACAACTGCGAGGCAAAACCTTCCTGCCAAAAGTCATATAAATCAACTCTCATAAAAAAAATGGTACAAGCCAAAAGAAAACTCAAGATCTCAACTATCTAGTCAAAATAGAGACAATTATCAAATTAAATGATCACATAATAAACCACCATTTTCCCATGCCTCTGGAAGTTTTAAACAATAAAATTAACTCCTATAGAAGGGTCAACTAACTTAAGGATCCCCACATGTTTATAACCCAACTCAAGGAAACTAACAAAGAACTCAAAGAAAATCAAAGAATTAAATAATTATTCAACATCAAGATTTTGTTTAAGAATGCAAATTTACTATACTTAACAATCACATTTTAAGATAACTCATTGCACAATATCCACCATGGAAATTAAACTATCAGTTTACTCAATCTATTTCATTTATTAAAATCACTCGATTTGATTTGATAAAATATTTTCTTTCAATTTGTCCAGTAACAACATGAAATCATTGCAATAACCATTGCAATATTTTTCTATAATTTTGGACAAGTGTGTGTGTGTGTGTATATCTATATATATATATATTTAAATCTACATTATAAATTAATAATAAGCCTATATATATATTCAATTAAATAAATAAATATTCAAAAATGAATTTTAATTTATATAAAAAAATAATTTGTAAACTTATAAAGCACTGTGGGGAGGCTACAAACCTCCCCATATAGGGAGGTTGCAGCCCCCACCCAGGGTTGCGCCCAGCAACCCGCAGGCTGTTGTGCGTAGCTGTGGGTGGGTTGCGTACAACACCCCCCCACTGGTGCTGTCGACCCCCCACCCCCCAACAAATATTATTTTTTTAACTATTTTTTTAAAATTTCTGGTAAATACACTACCCAGAAAGCCTGTGTTTAATCAAGGTTTTGGATGCCTTTCTAATAGGTGAGGTCAAGGCTTGACATTTTCTTCATCCATTAGCTTTTTTGGAGTGGATTTAGGGGCTATATTTTAGGCTTTTTGGTTATGCATGACCAAAGGAGTTTGTAGTCCCTATATTTATTTAACCTTTTGGAAAAGCATAAGTAACTTCAAACTTTATTTTTATAGTTAGTTCTTATCATTCTCTTTTGTCTACTTTGTGTCTTTTGAATTCCTTTGTAGAAAAATATAGTTTGTGTAACTCATTTTGGCATGTATAGCAGTTTACACCTTGGAGATCAATGGAGATAAGCATTTTTGCCTTCTTAATTTTTTGTTCTATTATGTGCATTTGGATGATTGATCTAATTACTTGTGAAATTATCTCATTCCTTATTGTTGTGTCTCATTAGTAGCACCTTTTGTAGAAAGTATATGTATTTTGTAGGTTGTGAGTTGTATTGGAGTGCAAATAGTTCAAGTTGTGAAAGGTTTCTTTCCTTCTAGGATTGTGCATTATATCCTCATGAAATATTGGTGGAAAAGCATATAGAATTGAGTTGTGCATGTCCAGTTGTGTTATTGATTAGAACTATGTGTGCAAGTTTTTTTTACAATTTTAGTTAATGTTTTGGTGCATCACCATAGGAATTAGTTTTCAATTTATGTTTCCTCCTTACTCTTTTCTCTGCAAAACATTAGAATAGTTAATTAGGTGAGTACCATTAAATCCATCTTACTCTGGATGTTCTTTTCTACTTTAGGTGACCCAAAGCCTTAGGAAAGATCCCATGTTTCTCCATATATGCCAAGTTTTGCTACTTAGGAGGGGCACACTATTAGGAGACAACAGTTTTTGGCACACCCAGTGGGGCAAGTTTGATGAAATTTTCATCTAAATACTAAGATATTTGGTGTTTTCCTCAATATTATCAACCTTTGGAGGTAATACAAGCAACACTATGGTGTCTTCAATCATATATCAACTAGTTTAAGTAGTCTAGATACCTACAGTTCTAAATGAGGTTGGTGCTACTCTTTAGTTTTTATCATTTGAAGTACTTTCTCAGCACCTAGTGACTCTAATTATTGTTTTGACCCACTTTCTAGTGTCTCAAGACCTTGTTTTCTATTATCATTCCAAGTTTGTTGTCTAGAATTTCCTAGATACTTTAAGTTTTATCCTTGAAATGTCTAATCATCACCATCACTATGGTTACCCTTCTCCATACCATGAAATTTAAGGCTTTTGGTCTCCAAATACCCTTTTTCCTCATTGCAGTCATAATACTCTTGCTCAACCTTCCTTGTGGTGTGTTTATACCCATACCAAACCTTATGAAACTAATCCTACTTTTAGCCAACCTTGTAGTCTCCCTAACTAGTCAGTCTCAAATTTCTAACAACATGGATACTGATTTTGGTAGCATCAAGGAGATATTGCTATAGTTTCAAATGGTAATGTTGGAGGTAGATAGAGGAAATGAGTATAACATGCAGTAAAAGGAGCAATCCTATCAAGATTTTTGTCATCAGCAGGAGGTGGAAAGGGAAAGAATGTATGAAGAGGAATCTTTGGATAGGTAGATTGTTGCCAAGGAGGAGAAAATAAGGCAATTGATAGCTCGAGTTCAAGAGCATAAGGTCCAAAACACTTCTCATCTTCCTAATTTCATACAAATCCACTCTATAAGTCAAGCTGAGCCTTCCAATGAACCTTCTCCAATGTTTGAAATTCCAAGTTTCAAGAAGCCTTCTACCCTTAAGAGTCCAAGTTGGAAAGGGCCATATGCTCTATCCTGTGATGTTCCTCCACCAACCATACAAATGGAACCATGCTCTAGCATCTAGAATGTAGAAGAAGAGGAAATAAAATAGTCTATACCATCTTGTCCAGATACTATTGTATACACCTAAAAAATGATCATCATATTCAATTAATTAAATACAACCTATTTGATTAATGCTTCAACTACATATAAATAAGGTCTTACTTTATTTATATTGTTCACTATTCTTTTAATTCTCCAAAATCACATTAAATAAACAAAATACCCTAAACGTGTTTATTTAATTAACCTTCCTTAATCCTGATTAAGAATTAGAGCACATTTCTACAACTTTTTGTGTGCTGCCTCATAAAGGTCACATGAAAATAAATAAGCCTAATTATTAATTAGAAGTATCCTCACACATTTCCACCAATGAGAAAAAGCACATGGCCTTATTCCCCCACACTTCCAACAAATTTGGAGCACATGGGTCTTTGTTTCACACACTTGGGAATCCCATACATTTGGCATGTTTACAATTGGCCAAGGGATTCTCTCCACACACATGGCATTTTTTCCTTGGTCAAGAGGACAACATCCTGATTCCTTTCATCTCGAATTTCTAATATTTCTCCTTCGAATCTAGACTGTTAATAGGTGCCACCTCACAAAATGCTTGAGAAACCCTTTAAATACACCCTCTTGTGTTAGCATTTATCATCCACAATTTGAGTAAAGTTACTATGTAGGTTTATCTTAGGAGCTTGGAGCTTTCATGGAGTCTTGTACTTAGTTTTCATATCATGTGTTACTTTGCATTCTCATCTTAGATTAATTAATTGCTTCATAGTTGCATTTTATCATTCCCATTACATCATAGTTGCATTTTAGGTTAGTTTGTTTTATGTTTGGATTTGAGCATATGCATAATCATGAATAGTTCATTTTAGTTTCATATCATCTCAATCATCTCCACTTGTTCATTTATCATCAACATCATCCTTTGTTTATCATTGTATCCATTATCCTTTCCATCGTTTTGTTTCATTTAGAAGCATACCACTAATCATTCCAGCACACATTTGCACATAGAAATCATCTTAGCTTGCATATTCAACATCAAATCTCATTTTCTATGTTATCATTTTAACAACCTTTGTTCCCATAGAAATATGAGGGCCAAATAGTTTAATAAATCCCTAGAAATAGAGGACAATGATACGTATTTGAAAGATTTGATTGTATTATGAATAGAGTAGTTTTACTTGCTTCAAACTTTGAATGTAAACCATCTCATTAAGGTTTGTGTTGACATTAGAATACTCTCCACATTCGACACACACACAACTATTTTTCTCTACAAAGGAGGGCCTGTTGTGTGGTCTTCTTCATGGGAAGTCATTGAACAAAAGGAAGAGGAAAAGGTGGTAGAATCTAGGCCAATTAAAGTTCTAAGTTTCACAAGCCTTCATCCTTTGCAAGTTGAGGAAAGTAATCAAGTATAGCCTAGTGTAGAACTACAGATTATCCCATTGATCAGGATAGTTCACACATCATGGAGAGGATTAGAAATATAAATCCATTGCATTTAGCTCTAGAGCATTACAGATTAGAGCATCAAAAGATTGAATAGGAGAAGACCTTTCAAGAGGATTCTTTCAATTTTTTAGGTAATGATTTTCCTAGTTTTGTTGAAAATGATCAAGTTGTTTCAATAAGTCGGCCAAGGTAGTAGGGTGAAGAAGTAAAAAAGAGGTTGATCAAGAAGATCATCCTACAACTTGGTTTCATGAACTACTTTCTTTCATTGAAAATGATTGTCTATTTTTTATCACATCAACAATAGTTTCAGAGCAACAAGAAGGCATCGAACAATCTAATGAGTTATTGGTTGAAGACATTCAATCAAACATGGAGCAAGAGGAAGAATATGGTCTTGGTGAGGAGGAGTCCATTATCTCAAGTCAAGAAACTTCTCATGAAGTTGATTTGCAAGATCTTAGCTAGTTGGAGGAGCTTCTTTTCTACTGTACAAAAGAGCATGAGGTTGATATATCAATTGAAAGTTTGTTGAAAGACGTTATCTCATTGTTTGAACATTTTCCTTCCTTCATTGAAGAAGAAAATCGCATTTTGGAGTGTACCTCCTTGGGTAATAATAAGGAATTTGAACTTGGACCAACTTTTCCTAAGAGCCTTTCAACAGCTGATAGCTTTGATGAGTTATTAGCTATCATAATGGAAGAGGATGGTTTGTTTACCATGGAGGAGGAATTAACATGGAAAGTTATCATACAAGGTGAAGGTAATGATGTTATTCCTAATCATTAAAATTGTCTTATCTCTTGTCCAAACTTAGCCATGGAACATGACAACCATGAAAAAAGGGCAGAAGGGTTTGAAGAATGCAACCATGATAACATAATATCATACTTCTTAAGTTCTTTGAAAGAAGAAGAGGAAAATCATGAAGTTCCAAATTAGTTGCTTGTACCACAGGAGCACCATGAGAATAAAATGAAGGATATCAACACGCCAAAAGAAGAAAAGGAAGTAGCCAGTCCAAATATTTCAAGGGGATGTCCTATCAGGCATCTAACTATGACAAAGACCAATAATGCATCACAGGCCATTCTTGCACCCAAGCATGAGGATTCTAATTAAAGTAAGCATACCCAGCTGTCTTATCCACTTCAACACAACATGAGTGGTCAACATAAGTGGGTAAGTGAATTATTTTTCTCCATTCAAGAGGAATTGCAATAATTGGTTAAACATTTATCATTTCTTCATTTCCTCTTCAATGCTCACAAACATATGGAGCATTGCAAGTTGCAAAGAAAGGGCAGCTACTTTTATGAAACAATTAATGGTTTCGTTTAGGCCGTCATTTCCTCAATTAGTCTAGGTAAGGATAGGTTTTGTTTCAAGTCAATAAGTGTTGTTTTCCACAATTAGTTATTTTTTTTAGAGTATTTTGGTAGGATGAATAAGGTTTGAAGGTGTTATACACTTTTTTTTAATGAGTTACAATAGTATCCAAGATTGTTTTTCAAGTATTTTCAAGTTCCTTTTGACTCATTTTCCCAATGGATAAGTTTAGGCAACTGGTCATGATGTTTAGCAGGCAAACATATTGTGGATGTCGCCAAAAATGTTACCTAATTTAGCTTCGTGCTCAATCAGGTAGAGCTGAGATAGTTTTTGCAAAATAAAGATAAAAGGTACACATTGATTTCTGTTGAAGTTCCATTTATATGCACATAAGTAGTTATCAAATAAATTGCAGTTCATTATACAAATGTATACAAGAGAAATATTGCACAAATGTTGTCTTTTATTGATACTCACAAATGTATGGTGTCCCACACAAGTCGCGGGAATAAATATTTCAATACAATAGAAGGAACAAACTATACATTTCAAGATATATAATGAAAAGGGCATATGGAAAGAGTAGGGATCCATCATTACCTGAATGACAAACCCCAAGTTGAATTGTTGCATCCCTATTTCAGTCCCTCTCACTTGGTTGCTCAAGAAGTTGACCTATTGCTACTTGAAATGCCTACAAGAGATGAAGGAAAGTTGTGTTAGAGCTCAAGACCCATATTCTTTGCATATGCTATATTAACAAATATATAATTTATCCTCATAAAGCATTGAAATATTTTTGTAGCATCTCAGATATCAAAGAAGTAGAAGCTCATTATCAATATCCATCATTTCTGAGTTTCATTGTTTTATCTAACATGTTTGTTCACTATGCAGGTATAGGTGAAATTTTCATTACTAGATTATTTCACTTTGACATCATAGCATGTGGATTAAAATGGTCTACCACAAGGATTGAGCCCATCATGTTTCTCTCTTGGTTTAAGAGAGGAGAAAGAGTATATGTTCATTATTAGACATCAAGAATATTTCAACACCCATTACATAGGCAAGTCTTCGACAAGCTTTCATTCTCTAGAACATATAGCAGGATTAAGGAGCATTCAAGTTGAGATTGCAATGACATGAAAGTATGAATCCCAAAGGTAGTAGTGACATTCATGAAGGAACAAGGGAGGATAGATTTCATTCATTTAATGCAAATATCCTTACAAGTCAAGCATCTTTTGAAGATAGTAGCATAAAAGAGCTCAATAACTGGAAACAAGAAGAATAGTCACTAAATGAGACACAGTCATGTTTGTGAAGAATATGGGCTTATAAAGTGAAAAGTACTGAAAGTAACAATATCACAATGTGTCAATACAAAGGTATTGAAGTATCTTTAATTTCATTTTGTCAAGGTTTATGTACTTTTGTGTATGATGAAAGGATATAACAAATCCATATTACAGAGATGTAGTTTTTGATGGAACATACGGTATTGGATCCTTTGAGCACCACCTTTCAATTGGGGCTTGAACATGGTTTTGGGGGTAGAGAAAAGAGATATATGGGTAAAGTCTATTCTTTTATTAGAAACCCTTGCATTATCATTTTCATAGTGAAATATATCATAAAGAGCAACTAAAGGAGTTTTGACAATCATAAGTGAGGATCCTATAGTTTAAAGAAAATTTATAGAAAATCTAGAAGAAAAGGAAACATGATGGTAGGACAATATAGTTCTAACAGTTCTTATATAAGACCAATGAAGTAAAAAAGGGTAGGATAGTCAATCATCAATAAATAAATGACAATCATATCCTCAAATGAAAAGAAGAGCAGTCATGATAGAAGTTGGAGTAGGTTTGTTGTTGGCATGAAGACACTATGAGTAATGCCTCTGATTTATCAAGAAAAGAGGTTTCACATGGATGTCACAACTTAATAACCTCTAAAAGAACATCCATAATTTTGGAGAGATTGAAGATTATGATTTCAACATCCTTAGACATTCCAAGGCAGTCAACAATGTCATTTTGAACTAGGATATGAATAGCATAATGTGGACATTCACAATCTTGATACTTGAAACTATAGTTATTTTGAATAACCTCAAACATGCATCGATGTACCATACTGATGGCGAAGCATGGATTTTTTAGTCTTCTTTAATATCTAGGATTTTGTAGGTCAAAAAATGTCTACAGACATAGAGAAAGAAAAACTGAAGAGGGGCTCGAAGATGAAGACAATGTCTAACCAGTTAGAGTGCCTTGGTACATTGGTTGCATAGTTACTGAGGTAAAAGGAAGCTACGAGCTTGTTTAAAGTCCACATACTCTCTCTATTCAATAGCTCAATAAAGGAAAATTGATGCAAAGGGTATGTCAAGGCATAGCCATGTTTGTAGGGCATGCATAAAGGGTTTCATTTAAAACTCTAAGCTTTCAAATCCAAAGTTTCATAGTTGCATATGACAATAAAATCAAATGGGATAGTGCAAGATACAGAGAGATAAAAATCCCTCAAGATTAGCAAAGATAAACCTTCAAAAATATTACAAGCATAAAGAGAACCAAAACATATTCATTATTTCTACACAAAAAGAGCTCATGATAGTATTTTTTTCCATAAATATTGATGGAAATTATGCAAGTTTATATAGACAAAGAGCTTACCCAAGTTCATTTTTGCTGATTTCTCATAGAATATGAATGCAAATTTCCAGCTAAAACCTCTATGGAAACTCGAGTCAGAACCTCTGGATGCAAGAAACCATGGCAGTGCCCTCATGATTTGTAGAGTGGAACAAAGTTTCTAGAAGTGCTAAGTGAAAAATGAAGGTGGAAAATGCTTTTCCTACGGGTTTTGGTGTTTAGAGTTTCAACCCTAAACTTTGGCTAATAGCCTAAGGCATTTTTTCCTTTCTTTTTAAACTTTTGCAGCATAAAATAATTTCCCCTTTGTATTCATATGCTAAGTGTTTAGGGGTGTCCCCTAAATGATATATTTTTTTCATTATCTCCCAAGACATATAGGTCGAATCAAGTTTCTTTTATTTTGTACAAGTTTGAAACTTTTGAAATGTAAAAACATCAGTAAAGTGATGAAATTATAAATCACTTTGATTAATGTTGTATATGATGCAAGATAGGGATACGTTTCTTTCAAGATGTTGTCAAAGGCGATATAGTTGGATATTTATGGTTTATGCCAAGCATATAGGGGAGGTTGGAGGAAGTTGACAGAAAAGTACCAAGAATATAGGAGTGGTTTTGACTTGGCTTTGGAGGGAATTAAGAGCATTTTGGAGTAGTTTTGGATGCCTTTATGATAGATGAGGTCAAGGCTTGACATTTTCTTCATCCATGAGCCTTTTTCGAGTGGATTTAGGGGCTAGATTTTAGGCTTTTTGGTTATGCATGACCAAAGGAGTTTGTAGTCCCTATTTTTATGCAACCTTTTTGAAAAGCATAAGTAACTTCAAACTTTATTTTTGAAGTTAGTTCTTATCATTTTATTTTGTCTAATTTGTGACTTTTTAAGTCATTTGTAGAAAAAGATAGTATTTGTAACTCATTTTGACAAGTATAGCAGTTTACACCTTGGATATCAATGGAGATAAGCATTTTTTCCTTCTTAATTTTTTGTTCTATTGTGTGCATTTGGACGATTGATGCAATTACTTGTGAAATTATCTCATTCCTTGTTGTTGTGTCTCATTAGTAGCACCTTTTGCATAAATTATATGTATTTTACAGGTTGTGAGTTGTGTTGGAGTGTAAATAGTTCAAGTTGTCAAAGGTTTCTTTCCTTCTAGGATTGTGCATTATATCCTCCTCATAAAATATTGATGCAAAAGAATATAAAATTGAGTAGTGCATGTAAAGTTGTGTTGTTGATCAAAACTATGTGTGCAAGTTGTTTTTACAAGTTTAGGTAATGTTTTGGTGCATCACAATAGGAATTAGTTTTCAGTTCATGCTTCCTCCTTACTCTTTCCTTTGCAAAACATTAGAATACTTAATTAGGTGAGTACCATAAGAGCCAACTTACTTTGGAGGTTCTTTTCTCCTTTAGGTGACCCACAACCTTAGAAAAGTTCCCATGTTTCTCCAATATGCTAAGTTTTGCAACTTAGTAAGGGTGCACAATTGGGAGACAACAAGTTGTTCAAAGAGGCATCACCCAAGTGCCCAACTGGATTAGCCATTATTTGGAGGTTTTTTTTCCTGTTGGAGAACTAGAATATGGCATAGGGTTTCCAAGTTTTTCACCTTTTCCTTGTTGTCATGTAAAAATAATTCATTGTTTCAACATTGCTACAAACTTTTTTCCCACATTGGTGGTGCTATGTATTTTTTGGCTATTGATATAGCCTGTTCCATCACATATCAACTACGAGCAAGCCTCACATGATAGTGTAAAATGTCTCTCATGTGGTTTTTGCTTGGTAACTATGTGGACTCTTGTGCCTCGAAGATAATGGTGCTTGAATGGTACAAATTTTGCACCAAATCAAGTTTTTTAACTTTCTAATTCTTTTTTTGGAAATTTTTATACTTGTGAAAGCACTATCTTTAAATTTTTTAAAGAAATATCATTTATAATGGTTTCTTTGGAGAAAGGGAACTTTAGGAAATGGAGTGATTTTATTCTCACTCATATTAGTGAGTAGAATCTATTTCCATATTTCTATAATGAAGTTCCTATTCCAGGAACACATTGTGGGTATATGATTTGGAAAGGATATAGGGCTAGAGTCTTTAGAGTTATTTTTGAGCATATAAATGA
This sequence comes from Sequoia sempervirens, assembly GCA_007258455.2. Classification (NCBI taxonomy): domain Eukaryota; kingdom Viridiplantae; phylum Streptophyta; class Pinopsida; order Cupressales; family Cupressaceae; genus Sequoia; species Sequoia sempervirens. Next base: position 219,397,217 of record VDFB02105785.1, on the reverse strand, counting down.
TGACCTTTTGGAATCACTTATACATTTTGAGTTCTCTTGTGCTCTTTTGACTTAAATTCAAGAATCATATGGAGATCATGATACCCCACCATCTCTTAATGATCCTCTTTCTAATACCAATGTGCCTCTTTATTCTTTAGAGAAGATAAACTATGCTTGTGATCCTTTGGAGGTTTTTGAGACTTCAGATGAGATTGAAGTTGCTTCAGAGGTTCTTGATTCTTTTTTAAAGATAGTTGATCCAACTTCATTAAGTACTTCCATCATTCCTGAGCAACAGTATTATCATTGTCTTCTTGATTGGGATTCCTATTTGTTAGACATTGGTTTGAATTGTTCGTGGAATCTCACATTTTAGACTTGGAAGACACATTTGAAGGATTAGTTTTCCTATTTGATGATAGTTGTGGTACAACTTTTGTCACTCCATCTTTGTATCTGTAGAATGTTCAAAATCAGTTTCCAGTGGTACCTTGTTTGTCACCTCCTATTGTGATTGGGCATGTTCCTTATTGTTTCATGGCATCATCTTCCAAGGTCTTGTTGACACATGAGAAAATTTCAAATACATTATCATCCTACATTTGGATTTCACTTGCTAATTTCTATCCAAAATGGGAAGCATTCCTGCATTTGTATTTGGTTTTATTTCTTCCAAAAGGGAGACAAGTTGTTTGTCAACATTGGATCATGTTTTTTCTTCGGTAACTTACCATTTTTGCAAGCGATTAAACATTGTGGGAGGGCTACATAGTCTCTCTCTTTACCTCTTATGGGGGGGATATTGATTGTATAGACATTATGTATGTAGTCCTTGGGGGGTGTTATTGAGTCCTCCATCCATGCATCTTGTTTTTATTTTCTCTCTTTTGGAGAGAAGTTTTTCCCATAGTTGTTTTCTCCTTTTCTTCATTTGTGAGAAATTACATTGCATTTTTCATTGTAAATGGGTACCTAACATGGTTGTGTAGTCGAGACCCATATTGCATCTTTATATTGCATAATAATCTCCCTAAGTTTACACTTAAAGGGGGTTGTTAGTGTAGTGTTAAGTTTAACTTAGGTTAATTACTTAGGTGGTTGTTTCCCGTATCAAGTTGTTTTTCACCTGCTTCATATTTTTCATGCCTTTAAAAGGCTTGTACAATATGTAATTTTTTCATCTCATTTCTAATTACATTCTCGAAATTTGGTAAAATAACCTAAGTTGTGTTTCTCTCATGTATTGTGATGGTGGTTTTCAGTTGCAAGTTGAGGATCTTGGGAAGGAGTTGTCGTCTCCTACATAGTTGGGAATCATATTGAGTTAGGTTTGTCATATAAGATTATTCAATGATTTTATTTGATATTCCAACACAAAAATAATGGTTAAAATATTTTTTATTTGTTTCATATATGATTTTTCATTGGCCACTAAAACCCCCCTATATGGTAGTTTGGCTTAATATAAATGGGTTTTGGTATAAAGTTCTTTAAAGGTTTTATTCATATTTCTAGTTTAATTATTATAGTTTTTTTTAAATGTCATAAAAAGTATAATTTTCAATCATAGAACCTTAAACATCAAATTTGAATATAGTTTTGGATGATTCTCGAAGCTCTTGGAATATTGATTTGTCTATCACAAGAGTTCAACAACGAGATGATCACTTTAGTGGTATTAAGTTCATATTCTATTTGGGTAGAACCCACTTATTTTAAGTTGTCTTTGAAATAAGAGTTAATGTGTTAATATTTTTAGGGAAAGAATTGTATATCCATACTAATTTTCAATTCTTTCTATTTATTTTGAGTGATTTACTATGCTTATCATGTTTGTCTAAAATCAGCATCTATATTTGTTTAATGTAAGTTACATTGTGGGCCCATAATCCACAAGTCCTTGGATTCACATTGTAAATTTAGGAAAATCAAAATATGGTTGGAACGGATTGTTAAGAATAACATATTATGGGACATAAACCCATAAGGGCATGCTATTTATATGTCTTAAACCTTGAAAATATTATGTTGTTTAAATGCATTGGATGGAATTAAATAATGCTCATTAGGATGAGACATGTGGACATGTTGAATTTTAAAGGGGGGGAGACAACCTATAAGAAAATTAAAATTATAAATTTATACTAATTGTTTTATCATACATAATTTAATAATACATAATATTTCCTCTCCTTATGTACCATTAAAAATTTGTGTTCACTTTACTATTAGGTTTACAACATGGTTTTCAATGTGAGGTATCCTCATTTTTACAAGCCAAAACTTCATCCAAAATGATATCCATAATTTGGAGTTACATGAGTGAGTAAAAGGATAAAGTTGAAGGATAGGAGGCTAAACACATAAACTATAATTATCTTTTCAATTATAAATTAATGAAATATTTCATAAAGGATGATCTATGAATTAAAAGAAGCAAATAATGTAGACAAAGTAGGTATATTATCAAGAGTATAAATATTCAGTGTTAGACTCTTCAATTATTGATCATGTACTTTTTTTAGTTATGATGTAGATGCATCTTGTGCTACTGAGGATGGTAGTTAATTTACAAAGGGAGAAATGTTACATGTGACTTTTTCCCCAAAGATAAAGTTATGAAATAACCCTTTAAAACTAAAAAGGAGATAGAAAAATAAAAGATATTATGATCCTTTGGTTAAAAGAGATATTAATAAAAAATATGTATAAAAACTCTCTTAAAAATGTGGGAGAATTATTGGTTATTTAGAGAGTAATTAAATGAAACCTTTGTGAAAGGGTGTGATGGTTTGGAAATTTTACCCCTTAAAGGATATACAAACCATTCATATGAGACTTGAGAAAGGCGTGGAGAACATTCAAGAAGAGAAGAGAAAAAAGAAAGGAATTAGAAGGAGAAATACAAGAATTTAGAAGGCACAAAAGGGTGAAGGTTAAGGTCATTGGTTGGAATTGAGGAATTTGGAGAAGGGGCACACAGTGTGTGTCCAACTTGTTGTACAACGCACACTTGGGATTGTCTTGTCCAGAGCTTTATTGTAAGTCCTATGAGGTAGGTTTTTGAACCATAAGGCCTATGAGGTAGGGTGTTTGTACCATAAGGCATGTGGGGAAAGTTGTTTATACCATAAGGCCCGTGAGCCAGGTTGGGTTTTGTGCAACAACCGGTTCCTCTGAGGGTGCTTCCTTGTTGTGAAATTCCTAGACCTGTAACCAATCCTCTAAGTGTCAATAGTAGCCCATCAAAATATATTTACAGATAAGTATTAAAAATAATTGATTCAATAGTATTTTGGAATATTGTCTATATGATTTTGGTGGTAATATGATTAATCTATTTGAGATTTTATTCTATTTATTATGTTAATTGTTTAATGTTTATAGCTTACATTGATTATTCACATTTATGTTGATAACATTACATAACTCAATTTATCTTAATCCTAATATTCATTATATTAAATCCATTGCTATTACTTAATTAACTATGGAAAAAAAGTAGCATTACACTTGTAATTGCAACTTTCCAAATTGACTCCTCGATAATAGAAATTGCAATTTGTAACTCAAGGAAAATATGGGATAATTATCAAATATAATTTCCATATTAAATAATTAAACATGATATAGAAAAATCAAAGGTTGAGACACCCTTTTTTCCAAACATTCTCCCAATTGTCAAACACCTTTAAAGAGTCAATAGAAGTAATAGGATTGAACTACTAGAGGTTGTGAGGCCCATAGACTCTGAACACCATCTGAACTTATCTATGCTCACTGGCTTTGTTAAAGCATCTTTAACATTCACGAGGGTGTCAACCTTCTCCAATTTAACCTTCCCATCTTCCACCATATCACGAAAAAAATGAAATTAAACATCAGTATGTTTTGTTCTGGCATGGAAAGTAGGATTCTTTACCAAGAAAATATGACTCTAGCTATCACAATAAATAGTAATTTTTCCTAGATCAAAACCAATATCAGAACACAAACACTTAATCCAAATGGATTCCTTATAAGAATGAGTAGCTTCCATGTGTTATGATTCTATTGTGGAAAAAGTGACTATAGCCTACTAC
>VDFB02105785.1:219231405-219393053 GCA_007258455.2 Sequoia sempervirens | reverse complement strand
TTTTTCTTAAATTTTATTTGGTGAAAAATTGAAATTTCAATGCAGTAGCACTTAAATTTCAAGGAAAAAATAAGAAGTAGGTGTCTGTTTGACCACCCTAACCACAATAAAATGATAAAAAAAATTATAAGATTTATAGGACTCATGTCCCAATATGATTCATATTTTTTTCTAATCGTTTTCCACGTAAATAATTAATTATGAATTTTTTATAGCAACTTCTAAAAAATATTAAAAAATTGTATGTCTGGCCACCTTAACTTGGTTAAAACTTCATGAAATTCATTTTTTTAATCCTATATTATGTGAAGCATAAAATGTGACACATGTTTTAGATTAAAAAAAAGTGATAATGTTTGAAAGCTATAAAAAAAATTTATTCAACCTATCAATCAGGACTTTAGTCGTAATTCAAATAGAAAATGAATAATACTTATTTATTAAATTCAAAGTAAGGCATAATTTATGTTTGTGGAAAGTTGATAATCTCCTTTAAAAACCTTTTTGTTTCATAAATTTTGGGTAAAAAAAAATTCGTCAACCACATACCCTATACATACCCATCATATTCCTACTTTTTGGCCCATCATGATCCTGCACATACCCCTCTACTCTCTATCTCACCATTATCTCTCCCTCTCTCTCAATCTCCCAAACCCTATACAGAATCTTAAACCCTAATCCTTATATTCTATACAAGTTTAACCCTATACCCTTAACCTTGAACACTATCCCTCAACCCTCAACCCTATACCTTAAACCCTAAACCCTAAACTCTCATCCCTCATCCATATAACCTATACCCTCAACCTTATATCCTAAACCCTAAACATTACTCCTCAACCCTATACATAAACCCTAAAACCTGCATTCACCCTTCTATCCTACACCCTAAAACTAATACCCTCAACCCCATACCTAATATCATAAACCCTAATCCCTATACGGGTATGTGCAGGATCATCATGGAAACAACAAGCCCTTAAGTGGCAAAATTTTTAGAAAAATCAATGTTAGGCAACTTGACGTAAAAATTTCAATAAGTTATATATATTATTTCAAGCATATGTAAGAATAGAATCTATAGAAAATTGAATGTAGTTTCTAAACTACTAAGTTTATTTAAAAATAAATTAAATCTATTTGGTGAAAATTTAAAATTTCAATGTAGTAGTACTTCAATTTCAGGGAAAAAATAAGAAGTAGGTGTCTGTCTGACCACCTTAACCATAATAAAATGACAATATTTTTTTATAATATTTTATATATAAATAGAGGACTCATTTCTGGATGTGATACATATTTTTTTGTAATTTTTTTCCAAGTAAATAATTAATTATGAATTTTTTATTACAACTTTTAAAAAATATAAAAAATTGTATGTCTGACCACCTTAACTTGGTCACAACTTCATGAATTTTTTTTTTTTGCTTTTTTTAATCCTATAGTATGTGAAGCATAGAATGTGACAGATGTTTTGGATTCAAAAAATGTGATACCATTTGAAAGTTATAGATGTTTTTCAATCAACTTATCGATTAGGACTTTAGTCGTAATTCCAATAGAAAATGAATAATAATTAGTTATTAAATTCAAATTAAAGAATAATTTATATTGGTGGAAAGATGAGAATCTCCTCTAAAAAACCTTTTTGTTTCATCAATTTTGGGTAAGAAAAAGTCGTCAGCCACATACCCTACAAATACCCATAACATTGCCACTTTTTGGCCCATCATGATCCTGTACATACCCATACCCTATACACTTAACCTTATACCCTCAACCCTCAACCCTATACTTAAACCGTAAACCCTACATTCAATCTTGTACCATAAAATATCAACCCTAAACCCAATACCCTTAACCCTATACTAAATATCCTAAACCCTAATCCCTATACCCTACATACTTAACTCTATTCCCTCAACCCTGAACACTATCCCTCAACCCTCAAACCTATACCTTAAACCCTAAACCCTACACCCTCAACCCTCATCCCTATACCCTATACCCTTAACCCCCATCCCTATTCCCTATACCCTCAACCTTATACCCTAAACCCTAAACATTATCCCTCGACCCTATGCTTAAACCCTAAACCCTACACTCTCAACCCTTAACCCTATACCCTACATCCTAAACCCTATAACCAATATCCTAAACCTTAATCCCTATACCATATACACTTAACCTAATAACCTCAAACCTCAACCCTCCACCCTATGCTTAAACCCTAAAACCTACATTCAACCTTGTACCCTCAACCCTAAATCCAATACCCTCAACTCTATACCCACTATCTTAAACCCTAATCCCTATACACTATATACTTAACCCTATACCCTCAACCATGAACACTACCCCTCAACCATCAAACCTATACCTTAAACCCTAAACCTACACCCTCAACCCCCATCCCTATACCCTATACCATAAACCTTATACCATAAACCCTGAAATTATCCCTTAACCCTATACTTAAACCCTAAACCCTACACTCTCAACCCTTAACCCTATGCCATTTACTTTAAACCCTATATTGTAAATCCTATGCCCAGTATCCTAAACCCTAATCCCTATACCATATACACTTAACCTTATACCCTCAACCCTACATGCAACCTTGTAGCCTAAGCCCTCAACCCTAAACCCAATACCCTCAACCCTATACCAAATATCCTAAACCCTAATCCCTATACCCTATACACTTAACCCTATACCCTCAACCCTGAGCACTATCCCTCAACCCTCAAAACTATTCCTTAAACCCTAATCCCTACACTTTCAAACCTCATCCCTATTCCCTATACCCTCAACCTTATACCCTAAACCTTGCACATTATCCCTCAACCCTATACATATACCCTAAACCATACACTCTCAACCCTTAATCCTATACCTTATAACCTAAACCCTATACCCAATATCCTAAAATATAATTCCTATACCCTATAAAATTAACCTTATATCCTCAATCATCAAACCTCATCCCTCAATCCTATACTTAAACCCTAAACCCTACATTCAACCTTGTACCCTAAACCCTCAACCCTAGACACTAGGGCAAAGGTGGGAGAGAGAGAAAGAGAGAGAGAGAGAGAGGAAGGGAAGGAGATAATGGTGAGATATACAAGAGAGAGTTGGAGAGAAAGATGGTGAGAGAGGAATATATATATATATATATAGGGAAAGAGGTAGAAAGGGAGACATAGGTGAGATAGAGAGACATAGAGAGATAGAGAGAGTGGTGGAGGTGTGTAGAGAGAGAGAGAAAGGGGATATAAAATAAGTAGAGATGGAAGGAGAGGTAGAGATATAGGGAGGTGAGATAGAGAGGAGTGAGTGAGAGAGAAAGAGGGGGAAGAGAGGGAGATAGAGTGAGAGAGTGAGAGAGAGGTAGGTAGAGGGAGAGAGAGAGGAGAGATAGAGAGTAGAGAGGAAAAGAGGTATATATGGAGGAATAGGTGAGAGAGAGAGAGAGTGATGGAGGGAAAGACATGTAGAGATAGGGAGAGGGAAGATAATGATAAGTTGAGAGGAAAGGAGATGTAGATAGAGGAGAGATGGAGATAAGTAGAGAGTGGAGAGAGGGAGAGAGAGGTAGGGATGACATAGAGGTGAGTGTGTGTGTGAGAAAGAGAGAGAGAGAGGTAATATAGAGAGGAGAGAGTAAGAGAGAAAGAGAGGGGAGAGAGAGTGTATAGAGGGAATGAGAGAATGAGAAAGAGAGAGAGGGAAGTGGGAAGGATGAAGAGGTAGAGAGGGATAGTTGAGATAAAGAGTAGAGAGAGATGGAGATGGGAGGGAGAAATAGGTAAAGAGAAATAGGTGAGATAAAGAGAAGTAGAGAGAGAGGAAAGGAGGTAGGGTGGGAGAGAGGGAAGGAGAAAGGGAGAGGTAAAGAGGGATAGACGAGATTTAAAGAGATGTAGATGAATAATGGTTAGATAGTGAGGATATGATGAGAAAGAACGAGGGGGGAGGAAGGGAGGGTAGTGAGGGAGATAGAGGTGTGTGCGTGTGTGTGTGCGTGTGTGTGTGTGTGTGTGTGTGTGTGTGTGTGTGTGTGTGTGTGTGTGTGTGTGTGTGTGAGAGAGAGAGAGAGAGAGAGAGAGTGAAAGTAATGGAGAGGTAGGTGAGAGAGAGGAAGGAAGGAGGAGGGGATATGTGGGGAGGAGGGAGAATGTGTGTGAAGGAGAGAGAGTGGGGAGGGAAAGGAGGAGAGAGGGAGAATGAGGGAGAGAGATGGATAGAGAGTGGTGAGATAGAGAGTAGAGAGGGAATGCAAGAGAGAGAGAGAGAGAGAGATAAGTGAGATAAAGAGATGTAGAGAGAGATAGAGAGAGTGTGTGAGGGTGGGAGAGAGAGGGGAGGGAGGAGTGAGATAAAGAGAAGTACAAAGAGAGAATGTTGAGATAGAGAGATGGAGAAAGTGATAGATGAAGAGAATGGTGAGATAGATAGAGAGAGCAAGAGAGAAAGAGGGGGAGAGAGGGAGGGACAAAGATAGAGTGAGAAAGAGCTAGATATAGAGAGTGGAAAGGAAAAGAGGTAGGGAGAGAGACATAGGTGAGATAGAAAGAGACAAAGAGATGGATAGAAAGAGGGAGAGAGGAAGAGGGAGAGGGAGAAAAGTATAGAGGGGTAGAGTGAGAGAGAGAGAGAAGACTAGGAGTATATTGAGTGGTTTTGGTCTTGAGAAAAGGTTTTGGGATGAAGCTCTTGCCACTGCTTGTTACTTGATTAAAAAATCTCCTATATCAGCTCTTGTTGATCTAAGACACCTATAGAGGCATAGTCAAGTCACAAGCCTTCATAAATAAATTTTAGAGTTTTTGGTTGCAAGGTATATGCACATGTGCCAAAGGAGAAGTGAAAAAAGTTACAGAACAAGACCTTGAAATGTATCTTCATCAGATACAATTATAGTGTGAAATGATACAAGATTTGGGATCTTGTTGCATATACGGTAATATATACTAGAATTGTTATTTTTGGAGAAGCTAAACCTTCTTCTATTACATTGTGGCTAGAATAAAGTAAATAGGAAGATGTGATTCAACTTCCTTCTAAACCTAAGAAATTTGAATCAGGACCATTAGACAGACAAGAAATTGAGGAGATCTTGAATCTAGCTCTAAATCTTCAAAAGAGGAGGAAGAACCTCAAAATCAGCTTGTTCATAGGTCTACAAGACATAGAAAATCACCTAAAAGGTATTCACTTGATGATTAGAGATGCATTTTTTATTTGAATTTACTAACATGGATGAACCCAGATCTATGGAAGAGGCATTAGGTATGAATCATGCAAAATATTGCAAGATTTTTATGGATGAAGAAATGAAAACTTTGAAAAAAAATGATATATAGGATCTTGTACCATTACCCAAAGGACAAAAAAATGTTGGTTGCAAATGGGTGTTCAAGAAAAACATTGGTTTAGATGGAGGTATTGAGAAGTACAAAGCAAGGTTGGTTGCAAAAGGTTACTCTCAAGCTAAAGGTGTTGATTATGGTGAGATGTTTTCTTTTGTTGCAAAAATGGCATCCATTAGCTTTTTGTTTTCTATTGTTGCTTCTTATGAGAAAATGGGTGTGGAAACCACTTTCCTTCATAGTGACTTGGGGGAATATATTTATGATACAACTAGAGCACTGTGTGGTTAAAGGTAAAAATAATTTGGTTTGCAAATTGAAGAAATATTTCTATGGCCTAAAACATAGTCCTAAGATGTGGTACCAAAAATTTAATACATATGTGTTGAGTTTTACATTTGAGAATTCTAAATTAGATAATTGTGTTTATTATAAAACTGATGGTGATCATTTTTTGTTTATGTTATTATATGTTGATGATATATTATTTATTGGCAAAGGGAAATGCATGATTTTAGAACTGAAGTCTCAACTTGCAAATAAATTTGAAATGAAAAATCTTGGTATAGCTAAACACATTCTTGGGATGGAAATATGCAAACCAAAATGATTACTTTAGAGGAGAGCTAGAGTATGATATTATTAATTAAATACGCATATTGTATTTGAACAAGAGTATCAACTTTACTAGCCTATACTATAGATATTATATAGTAATTTCACATGATCTTTGCAAGGCATCCTAGTAAAAGAAAAAGAAAAATTCTAGGCCCCAATGAGCACTATGACAACACTCCACGAATTTTTCCCCCATGGTATTGATCGAAAAAGGAGCCCATGAGCCATTATAGTGAGAATTAAAAAAGAAAAAAACCCTAGAATCTTGTAGGAAATCAAGCCCCAAGATCACATTGTCTAACTCTAGAATAGCCTTCAAAAACCACCCGCCATTCAAGATTTAGTAACACCTCTGCAACTTACTTAATGTTTTCCTTAAATTCCCCTATGTTAAGCATGGTTTCCATGGACATTGATGCTACATCAGTGTTAACACAAAACCTATTCAATAAAAGTGGAAATCAAAACCATTTTTACTACCTGCAACACAACAAGATATTTACTTTGAAATTTTTCTTTTGTCTCAGCTTCAAGATTGTGCCATTGAAATCTATTTGCCTCTTCTTTGTTGGGTATGTGTAGGATCATGATGGGCCAAAAAGTGGCAATAAGATGGGCATGTGGTTGACAAAATTTTTTACCCAAAATTGATGAAACAAAAAGGGTTTTTAAAGGAGATTCTCAGCTTTCCATCAATATAAATTATGCTTTACTTTGAATTTAATAAGTAATTATTATTCATTTTCCATTTGAACTACGATTAAAGTCCTCATTGTTAGGTTGATTGAAAAACATCTATAGTTTTCAAAAAATATCACATTTTTTGAATCCAAAACATGTGTCACATTCTATGCTTCACATACTATAGGATTAAAAAAAGAAAAAATGAATTTTATGAAGTTTTGACCAAGTTAAGGTTGTTAGACGTACAAGTTTTTATATTTTTTAAAAAGTTGTAATAGAAAATTCATAATTAATTATTTACTTGGAAATAAATTAAAAAAATATGTGCATCACATCGGGACATGGGTCCTCTACTTATATCTAAAATATTATAAAAAAATATTATTATTTTATTGTGGTTAGGGTGGTCAAATAGACACCTACTTATTTTTCCTGAAATTTAAGTACTTGCATTGAAATTTCAAATTTTCACCAAATAGATTTTTCTATTTAAAAAAACCTAGTAGTTTAGAAACTACATTTAATTTGCTAGAGATTCTATTCTTACATTTTTTGAAATAATATAGATAAATTATTCAAATTTTTACTTCAAGTTGCCTAAATCTGATTTTTCTAAATTTTTTTGCCACTTAAGGGCCTATTTTTTCCATGATGATCCTCCGTGCATACCTTGCTTGAAGGAACACCATTGTTTGTAGGATAATAAACATTGTTAGTAGTATGTTTGTGTTCAATTAGGTTGATTCAATTTTATATAAACCTATATAAATAAACATTTACATGAATGATCAAAAGAAGTGAGATTATTGGGTGATTTGTTTGTAATTTTTAATTCCAACATTTGGTATGAGAGCATTTAAAAATTTTGTGCCTATGCATTTGAGGTTAGTTAATGTGCATCACCCATGAAGAATGGCATTATTTCTTTTTATTAATGCATTACAGTTTTTTGTATAGAGTTGTTGAAGTTGTTTGCATAGAGGCATTAAATCTAGAGGAGGAGCACCATTGGAAGAATATTTTGATAGAAGTTGATCATAAAGTGGTTATGATATTTCTCATTGAAACACAAGGAGTCATGTCAGCTTGAGTAGCATATAATAGTAGACTTAAATGGAGAGCATGTAAAGAGTATCAATGTGTGGCCTATGCAGAAAGCATTTGAAAGACGTAATTGTGAAGGGAATATCATTTTGTTGGCACACTTTTTGTTGGCACATTCTATTGGAGAAATCTCTATTGACACTATATCAATCACTTTTAAATCCCCTCGCAAGATGAAATGAAGGTGTGGGCCTTAGTTTGAAGCCATCAAAATTCTCTATTGACACTAAATCAATCACTTTTAAATCATCTTGCAGGATGAAATGAAAGTGTGGGCCATAGTTTGAAGCCATCAAAAGTTACACATGGATGGAGAAAAAGGAACAAATGATCAGTAGTGGCAAGAATAAATAATTTCCCATGTAGGAGAATAAAAATGTGCAAGAATAGACAGATTGCAATGAAAGAATGAACATGACATTAGACCCCAAGGATATGGGTTTTCGATGTTAAGATCAAAGTTATATTTTTTGTGATATTGATTGATATCAAGTGTGATAGAGTGTAGGGTTTTAGCATCTATAGATTGAAAGCTTTGGAATATTGAAGTAATTATATTTCCATAAAACGTATGCAGTGAGAAAGAGCCAGTGTCAAGCAAAGAGAATGTGGAAAAACAGTGATGTGGGGCTGGTTTGGATGTCATAAAATCTCCAAAGGTATATTCATATTTCCATAAAAGTGTATTGTTGCTTGTTGAATAATTGTTTCTTAATATTTAAAAGGGATTAAAAGCACATTTTTTGAGACATTTTTCCAAGCAATTTGCATGCCTTATGCATGCTTGATGTTGCTAGTTCTAGTGTGCATTATTAGTGCACTAGCCAAGGGGTTGCATGCAGAGGACATTATTAATTCTAGGACATTGAATATTAGAAAAGGTCAAATTTAATATTTTTGAAAATTTTCTAGAAAACTACTTTAATTTATTTCCTTGTTTGAATAAAATGTATAAAGGTTAGAAACCTTTTTTAATTTTATCTAGCTTGCATTACTAGTGCACCAACTAGGGGGTAGTTGCAACATCATTTGACAAAAACCCATCTTATGAATGATTTATGTTTGACCATGCTTGGTATGCAAAAGACTTGCAAACTGTTTGACAAAATGCCTCAAAAAAAAGATCCAATAATTTTCTCCAAGTTTTCTTTGCAATGTGTAATTGTTGAGGGAACAACATTAATTTAGCATCTTGAATATTTGAACTAACTCTTCAGTCCTAAATAAAATGTAAGGAAAATTAGATGCGAAAAACAATTCTCCTAATGTCAAGACCTCAGGAAAGAGTGCAAAAGTACTTTTAAATTTTCAATTACAGTCAAGTTAAGATGTACTATGAGACAAATTACAGAAACAAAGTATTTAGACAAACACACATGAACACCAGATATATGTGGGAAAACCCTTACGGGAGAAAAACCCACCACACCAAGAGAAATCACTTTGTATTACAGTAATCAAAATTACATACAATTCCAAACTTATCTTTCTGGTGTCATTATATAGCAGCATTCATCATGAACATTCTTCGAATAGAAAACTTCCAAGTTACAGCCTTTACAGATTTCAAATCCTTCACTGATACAGTTTGAATTCTTCACGCTTCATTGTTGATTGTACTACTATCCAACCACAAAACATCTGCAATTTCCAACTATATCCATGGCATTCCCTAACTGTCAAGCTCCCTCACAGAACCGTCACAATGAACAGACTTCGAATGGTTCCAATTCAGCTCTTCTGATTCATCCACGTGATGCCACATCGGAAGTCAAACTCAGTCAAAAGAATTCATATTGTATTAGCATCTCGGTGAGACACTAACTGTGTCTCACTGATGCCACATTGAACTCATATCAATGTCAGCAAGAGTCATCATAGTCGCCAGGATGTTCTATCAATCTCCACAACTTACACTGAGCCACCAAGTAGTCGCCCAGACTTACCAATCTCACTAAGAGATCATAGCAAGTCACCAAGAATACACCGAAGTTCCCATATCTACCGAGCACCAAATGGAAGTCAGCAAGACTCACGTCTATCGCCGAGAGTTCATACTGATATTCATATGCTACTCCAAAGTGTTCACCTGTCACCAAAACATTTGTCCATCACTAAGAGAACTTACAGATTTATATATGTTTCACCGAAGACCAACTGTTGCCAAGAGTTACCCTGATAGCCATCAACTATCGGCAAGACAATAGCTTATCGCTCAGACTTCATAATGAAGTCTAAGAGTTACATCGATAACTCCCAAGTAGTCCCTATCGGCATAGCTTTCTTCTATCGCTAAGACCTTTCTCCGAGAGCTTAGAGTTATACCGAAGGCTTCCAACACAACAAGCTGTTGGCGAGACATTTACTATTCGCTAAGACATCTTCCCGAAGAAATCAATACATACTCTGTCAGCAAGAGAACAACACTTCACTAAGACATCTTCCCGAGTGTTGAAATCACTCTGAAAACCCCAAGAGTCTCTTCTGTTGCCGAGAATCTCGTTGATACACAACAGAATGACCTTTCGGCCAAAGCTCTCCTGAGCGCTATGAGGTCATAGAAAATACACCAAGCTACAGCGATAGACTCCATAGTGTACCTTTCGGCAAGACAATACCTAAGTCAAACAACCTATTTAGAATTGGATAAAACAAACTGCTAGTCGGCCAGACAATCAGAATGTCACACTGACATTTCTCTAAAGGAGGTTTCAGCCTGTAATGTTTGAGGCACATATTTCCAACAATCTCCCACTTGATGAAGATCATTCAGGCACCTCCAGAGCATGCAAAAATTAATTTACTAAAAATCATGGGCACTAAGGCCCATTGAATTGGCACACCACCTGAACTTGTTTGTGCTCACCGGCTTCATCAATGCATCTACAACATTCTCTAGAGTATCAATCTTTTCCAAATTGACCTTTCCATCCTCAACCATATCTCGTACAAAGTGGTATTGTACATCAATATGTTTTGTCCTGGCATGGAAAGTTGGATTCTTTGCCAGACAAATGGCACTCTGACTATCAGATAAGATTCTTATTTCCCCTGCATCAAAACCAATATTAGAACACAAATGTTTCAACCATACAGCTTCTTTACAAGCATGAGTAGCTGCCATATATTCAGCCTCTGTAGTGGAAAAAGCGACTACAACCTACTGCTTGCTCATCCAACTCACTACACCACCATTTAACATGAAAACGTATCCACTAGTGGATCTTCTGCTGTCAATGTCCCCTGCCCAATTAGAGTCTAAATAACCACGAATGCTGAGAGTTCTCTGTGATTCAACCAAATTCCCATGTAACACAAAGAAAAATATGAATTTCCCTTCAAATACCTAAACACCCTCTTCACAGCATCCCAATGTATTCTTCCCAGATTAGCCATAAATCGACTAAGTACTCCCACTACTTGGGCAATGTCTGGTCTTGTACAGACCATTGCATACATGAGACTGCCTACAACACTAGCATAGGGCACACTGGTCATGTCCTCCATCTTAGTAGGATATTTTCGACAGTCTTCAACAGATAGCTTCATTCCCTGCATGACTGGAACAACTAACTGTTTGCAATCATTCATACAAAACCTCTCTAGAACAGTCTGTATATACTTACTCTGACTGAGCCAAAGCTTTCTATTCTTCCTATCCCTGGTTATCTCCATCCCCAAAATATACCTTGCTACACGAAGATCCTTCATTTCAAATTTAGCAGACAACTGAGACTTAAGATCATAAATCATTAGCTTGCTATTT
Organism: Sequoia sempervirens; assembly: GCA_007258455.2. Taxonomy (NCBI): domain Eukaryota; kingdom Viridiplantae; phylum Streptophyta; class Pinopsida; order Cupressales; family Cupressaceae; genus Sequoia; species Sequoia sempervirens. The sequence continues at coordinate 219,381,503 of VDFB02105785.1, read as the reverse complement.
CCAATGAACAACATATCATCAACATAAAGAGCAATAACAAGCACTTGATCACTTTCAGCTTTATAGTATACACAGTGATCAAATTTTGATCTCACAAAGCCTAAAGACAATACATAGGTATCAAATTTTTGGTACCACATTCTAAGTGACTGCTTTAACTCATACAGAGACTTCTTTAATTTGCATACTAATTTTTCTTTACCTTTCTCAACAAAGTGCTCAGGCAAGGACATATAGATTTCTTCTTCAAGATCACTATGAAGAAATGTTGTCTTCACATCCATCTGTTCAACCTCTAAGTCATAAGCTACTACAAGTGACAATAGAAATCTAATGGATGTCAGCTTTGCTATAGGAGAAAAGATTTCCCCATAGTCAATTCCCTCTACCTCAGAATAACCCTTTGCAACTTATCGTGCTTTTTATTTTTCTACACTGCCATCTAGACCAATCTTTTTCTTAAATACCCATTTACAACCCACAGGTTTTCTGCCTTTAGGCAAGGGCACCAGACTCCAGGTTTCATTTTTATCTAATGACGCCATTTCTTCCTTCATGGCTTCCAACCAAGAATCTGAATCATACATTTTAATTGCCTCCTTTACAGTCCTAGGCTCATCAGTGCTAGAAATCAAGGCATAGGCACAAGTAGAATCAATTAATGAGAACCCATACCTATCTGGTTGTTTCCTTTCTCAGGTTGACCTCCTCACTAGCTGAGGCTGAGGTTCATCTTCTTCAGAGCTTTCAGAACTGCTTGACCTCTCCTCAGTTTCAGTTACGTTTTGAATCTTCAATTCCTTTTTCTCTGGTGTAGGAGGAATTGCTGCTACATCTTTACTGTTTTATGACTTTGTCTCTGACTGCAGATCCAAGGTGGAAGGTTTCAGCTCACAAAGATTACACTTCTGCTATATACAACCTTTTCTATAACAGGATTTCAAAGCTTGTATCCTTTAATGTTAGCACTATAGCCAATAAAAATACACTTGACAGCCTTATTCTCCAACTTAGATCTTTTTACATCCGGCACATGAGCATATGCTTCACAGCCAAAGACTCTAATATTTCTAAGAGAGGGCTCCTTACCAGACCATGCTTCCATAGGTGTCTTGTCAACAAGAGCAGAGTTTGGAGACCGATTAACCAAGTAACATGTAGTAGTAGTAGCTTCAGCCCAAAACTTTTCCTCCAAACCAGAACTACTAAGCATACTCCGTGCTCTCTCCATCACTGTCCTATTGAACATTTCTGCAACTCCATTCTGTTGTGGAGTGTAAGGTGTAGTCTTGTGTCTTTTGATTCCATGGTCTTTATAGTATCTTTCAAATTCATCAGAATAGAATTCACTGCCATTATCAGTCCTTAAACATTTTATTGTTTTACTAGTCTAATTTTCAACAAGATTTTTAAACTCCTTAAATTGACTAAACACTTCTGATTTACTTTTCAAAAAATATATAAATGCTCTTCTTGAAAAATCATCAATGAATGACATATAGTATCTTGATTTAGACAAAGAAGGAACATCTACTGGACCAAACACATCTGAATGAATATAGTCTAACAAATCAGAAGATTTATGAGGACTGTCATAAAATGAAACACGGTGCTGCTTTCCATATATACGGTGTTCATAGAATTCAAATTCCATAATACAATCTTCAAGCCCCTCAACCAGGTTTTTGTTCTTCAAGGTTTTTAAACATTTTTCTCCTATGTGGCCTAACCTATGATGCCAAAGCATAGTTTTCTCTGTAGGAAGTTTTACTTCCATAGAGTTTACATAATTAGGGACAATTCCCTCTTTATCTCCATGAGTAGCTTTCAGTGACTTCGAAGAGACACTGTTACATTGAACAGCATGTGCATCCAGCTTGTACAGGGTACCAATTCGAGCACCTCTAGCCAGCACCATTGAACCTCTAGTCATCTTACAGCCACTTCCCAAGAACAAGACTTGTACTCCGATATCATTTAGCTTACTAACAGAAAGTAAATTCTGAGCCAAACCTGGTATGTGCATAACATCATTGATCCCCTTTATTTTGCCATTAGGGAATTGTATTATGACTCTTCCACGACCAACAATTTTGAAGGTTGAATCACTTGCCAAGTACACCTCTCCACCATCGTATTCTTCATACTTTGTAAACCACTCTCTGTGAGATGTCATGTGGAACGATGCTCCAAAATCGATCAACCAAACATCATCTAATGCCTGAGTAGCCAAGGCTGCAATGAAAGCGTCACCATCACTATGAGAAGAACCATTATCAGAAGATCTTTTCTTCTTCTTTTTATCCTCTTTACAATCCTTTTGGACATGACTAGGTTGCCCACAGTTCCAACACTTCACCTTGGACTTCTTGCCAGGAGACTTTGATCTCCCCTCTGATTTCAATTTGGACTTCTTGTCTTTCTTCTTTCCCTTCTCCTTTGACCTTCCTCTGACAGTAAGAGCCTCCTTAGCCATTTCAGAAGATTTCCTTCTCATTTCTTCTGACAGCAAAGAACCAACAATATCCTCCATTTTGAAACTGGATGTTGTACTCCCAATAGCCATCACTAGATGATCCCATGAGTCTGGAAAAGAACATAATAGAAGCATACAATGATCTTCTTCTTCAATCTTTACACCAATAGATGTTAATTGTGCAAGTAGCATGTTGAATGCATTCAAATGATCAGCTACAGACCCTCCTTCCTGCATTCTCAAAGAGTAAAGCTTCTTTCTCAGGAATAGCTTATTCACCAAAGATTTCCCTTATAAATAGACACCAGTCTCTTCCATAAGAGAGAAGCAGACTTCTCTTCATGCACATTGAGAAGAACTGAGTCTACTAAACAGAGCCTTGTCGGCCCCTTCACTTTCCTATCTGCAAGGTCCCATTTTTTTTGCTTCATGCCTGTAGGTTTAGGTCCAGACACAACAAGCCAAAGGTCTCGATCTACTAAGAGATCCTCCATCTTGAGTTTCCGCAATTCAAAGTTACTGCCATTGAATTTCTCTATTTCAATCTTCCCAGATGAACTAGACATCTTAATCTATAAATAGAAATAACAATCTCTACAAAACTCCCACTGAACAATATTGACTCAAAAATCCCAATGTACCCCCAAGGATAACACAACTGGCTAGGCTCTGATACCACTTGTAAGGAAAAATAGATGCGGAAAACAATTCTCCTAATGTCAATACCTTAGGAAAGAGTGCAGAAGTACTTTTAAATTTTCAATTACAGTCAAATTAAGATGCACTATGAGACAGATTATAGAAACAAAGTATTTAGACAAACACACATGAACACCAGATATACATGGGAAAACCCTTACGAGAGAAAAACCCACCACACCAAGAGAAATCACTTTGTATTACAGTTATCAAAATTACATACAATTCCAGACTTATCTTTTTAGTGTCATTATATAGTAGCATTTATCATGAACATTCTTCAAACAGAAAACTTCCAAGTTATAGCCTTTACAGATTTCAAATCCTTCACTAATACAGTTTGAATTCTTCACACTTCATTGTTGATTGTACTACTATCCAACCACAAAACATCTACAATTTCCAACTATATCCATGGCATTCCCTGACTCTCGAGCTCCTTCACAGAACCGTCGCAACGAATAGACTTCCAAAGGTTCCAATTCAGCTCTTCTGATTCATCCACATGATGCCACATTGGAAGTCATACTCAGTCAACAGAATTCATATTGTATTGGTATCTCGGTGAGACACTAACTGTGTCTCGCCGATGCCACATTGAACTCATATCGATGTCACCAAGAGTCATCATAGTCGCCAGGATGTTCTATCGAGCTCCACAAGTTACACTGAGCCACCAAGCAGTCGCCTAGACTTACCGCTCTTGCCAAGAGATCATAGCGAGTCACCAAGGTTACATCGAAGTTCCCATATCTACCGAGCACCAAATGGAAGTCAGCAAGACTCACATCTATCGCTGAGAGTTCATATCGATATTCATATGCTACTCCGAAGTGTTCACTTGTCGCCAAAACATTTGTCCATCGCTGAGAGAACTTACCGATTTATATATGTTTCACCGAAGACCAACTATCGGCAAGACAATAGCTTATCGCTCAGACTTCATAACGAAGTCTAAGAGTTACATCGATAACTCCCAAGTAGTCCCTGTCGGCATAGCTTTCTTCTATCGCTAAGACCTTTCTCTGAGAGCTTAGAGTTATACCGAAGGCTTCCAACACAATGAGCTGTCGGCAAGACATTTACTGTTCGCTAAGACGTCTTCCCAAAGACATCAATACATACTCTGTCGGCAAGAGAACAACACTTCACTAAGACATCTTCCTAAGTGTTGAAATCACTCTGAAAGACCCAGTCACCAAGTGTCTCATTGATACACAACAAAATGACCTTTTGGCCAAAGCTCTCCCAAGCGCTATGAGGTTATAGCGAATACACCAAGCTACAGTGATAGACTCCACAGTGTACCTTTCGGCAAGACAATACCTAAGTCACAGCGACCTATTCAGAATTGGATAAAACAAACTGCTAGTTGGCCAGACAATCAGAATGTCACACTGAAATTGCTCTAAAGGAGGTTTTAGCCTGTAATGTTTGAGGCACATATTTCCAACATAAAATGCATAAAGATTAGAAATTTGTTGTAGTTTTTTTCCCAGCCCAATGTATGATTGGAAGAGGACTTTCCTTTTATTTTTCAAATAGAAATTTATAAAATGACCTAACTGAATTCTGCAAGCTAATAAAGAAATCAAAAAAACAAGAAACAAATTTAATAAATAAGGGCTTCCTCAGTTTGAAGAAATATTAAGCCTAAACATTAGGGAATTGAAAATATTTTTAGTTGCACAGATTTTGATGACGATTAATATTCATTTGATAAATTGAAAACATAAGCTAATCTCATGGATAAGAGAGTGTTTAATGAGGCTTTAAGGATTTTTAATGAAATGTCTCAAAGAAATGTAGTCTCACAAAATGAGTTTGTCAAAAAGGCTTTGAAAATTTACAATAAAATGCAATTAATAGATGTAAAGACAAACCCCTCATTGTTTGCCAACATCATTGTGCCAAAACTAGAGCTTTGAAATAGGGCATAGATTATCATTTTTCATATTGATGTTTGTTGGAAACTATGCAAATCAAAATATTTCACGAAATTGCAAACATTTAAACTTTACAAAGATTTAAAAAAAAATGGTGCAAACCCAAAAGAATCTCCCAAAATGAAATTCTCTAATGTTGTTGAATTTACCAGATTTTGCATGATTGTTTTTCTTGAACTGCAATTGATTACCTTTTTTTTGGTTGTGGGGTTAAAGGTTCTCTTCAGAAGATGAGTTGCAGGACATGTGGTGATGCGGTTGGCTTTTCCTTGGGGCTTTTGCAGAGTATGTGTTGTAGCCTCTTGTGATGTGCAACTCTCAAGATGTCATGGGTGCTATATAAATAAAGAATCTCAAATGAGCTACACATTCTATTTAGTTGGATGCCTTTTCTACACGTCCCTTAAAGATAGAGAGAGAGGTTTGTATTTTATTGTACCATTGACCTATATAGGTCAATTATTTAGTGTTTCATGCATAAACATAGGTTACTTTAGGAAGGTTTCTCTATAACTATTCAATACTTCCATTTGTCAAGGATCTGCATAACCAAAGTTGTTTTTAATGTAATTGTTCCTTTTCATGTATTGTTTGGAGAAGTTTGTGGTAGGAGACTGCTTCTCGGATTTTGAAGTGAAATCAATCAATTGTGCATCAAAAACCATAGTTTGGAGGGTTTTTCTTTGCTTGTTTTGTTTATAGAAGTTAGTGGTAGGAAACTACTTTTTAAGATTTCATATCAGCCATTCACTTGTGCCCTTTGTGTCTTCTGATATGGTTTGCATGATTGATAATGCTGCTTGTTATTTTCCTTACATGGTGTTGTATTACTATTTATATTAAACAGGTTTTGTCTGCCATAGCTTGTGCCTCCATATCTTCCGTAATAACTAACACTGGAGTCTATTTCCTATTGGTTTCCAATGCTCTTGTATCCATGCATTTAGTGTAAGAGATTCTTGGGGTTTAACTATTTTCAGATATCAGAAATTTTGCTACTTCGTTGGGAAGCCTGGCCTGGTTATTGTTCTTTTAGCATCATACTACATGAATCCCTCTTTATTCTTTGATAGGGATTTAGGCGATCTACAGCGAAACCATTTCTGAATGTTTGTTGATGTGAAGGAGACTGTAGCCTCATCTTCTTATTCTTCAAGACCATTAATCTATGGACAAGAGGGTTAAGGGATGGGTATATATGTTTTCCCATGGATGGACTTTTGGTTCGGCATGGTTGTTGTTTAGCATTTCAAGCACGATATTTCTTCTTTGACACCTTGTGCATGGGATTATATATCCTTGAACTATAAGACACAAAATTATTATCGTCGATTGCATACTCGAGTAGTTGTTTGTTTCAACTTCCGTTGTATTACTAGTTGTCACTATAGTTGAATTTGCTAGAGCACAATAATTTACTGCAACCACCTTAATTAGGTGTTTCGTACTGGCAGATTGGCCTTTGTATAATTCTATTCTTGTAGGTTTTCTTAAGAAATCCCAAGTCAATTATGGCCTTTGGAAATGAAAATAGCTCAGTGAAAAAGGAATTGACAATATTTCTCTTTGCAAATATCTTAGAAAGCTCTTCACTTCATTGTAGTTTACTAACTTAAATCCATGATTTTTAGGGAATGAACAGAGGTAAAAGGTGGTGCCCAGATTAAATAGAATGTGAGGAAGCATGAAATTAAGAAAATGAACAATTAATTAGCAAGATATGATTGATGCTTTAAATCCATCATAAGCAACATCACAATTTTATCTACGCCTTTTTGCTAGAATTTTAAGGTTTTTAAGGAGTCAAAATGATTTGACAAGATTTCTTTCTACAAATACCTTAGATGAAAAAAGTAGTTAGAAACTTTCCATTGTCAATGTAGAGGATAATCTTATAACTTTAAAAGTGTATTATGGGCTTAAAGCCACGATCTTTAGGAAATTTAGAGGTTAAAGGTGGTATGCAACACATAGTCTGCACAAACCCTAAGGAAAAGCTAGCTGCATCAACGCATGTCTTGCAACTCATATTCTGAAGAGAATCTTCAAGTCCACAACCATGCCATGTTGCAGTTCATTTGGATCATTGCATATTTATGGATAGGCATGAGACAAAGTTGTTTGAGAATTATCTGAGCACTTAATATTCTGCTAACAGAGGATACCAAAAACCTTAGTAAACTTTGGATGATATTGCCTTTGAAGACAAGATTGGCCACAATTTTTTTCCCTCTATTTTCAAATAGAAAAAAAAAAAAACAAAAACCTCCTAGTTAAAAAAGCATAGGCCAATAAAAATTTAGAAAATTAGTTCAATAAAATTTGAAGCATTAAAAAAAATAAAAAAAATTGTTGGTGTTGTTTTCTAAGACTAATATGAAATATGTTAAAACATCTTTAAAAGTATAATTAAAGGGGGATTTTTCATCGGATGAATGAATGAATCAATCAAATATTTTAATGTCATCCACGAGACCAAACAATCTAAGGGACTAAGAATTACAACACTAAGAAATCTCCAAATTCTTTTTGACGTTGGATCTTCTACTATGAATTTTGACCAAAAAACTAGTAGTCTTATTGATCTTTTCCTCCTCAAATTTAGCTTGTGCAAGTTGTCAACCTTTAAGTTACCCTCATATTGATTATGAATATCCTCATAATTTGTGCACTCCATGATAAAATGGCATTCTATCTCCACCACCCCTTTACTACAAAGCATATATATTCTATCATGCCACACTTCCTTATGTATACTCCACCTTCCAGTTTCACACCTAAGATGATGCGATCCGATCCTCAACTAATCTATTAACACTCTTTTTTTTCCTTTAATATCTACCCCTAAATAATTTTTTTCTCTGTGCTCCCAAGTTGGGTTGAACTATTTGACATAGTGAGCTTTCTTCTGCCCAATCTGCTTTGTCCACATGGTAGTCTTGATTTTTTTTACAAAATAATTTTTTATTTCCTCATTGGTGTTAGGACACTCATGGAAATTGGTGTCCCATTTGTGCATCCATTAGTTATTTTTCTTCATCCATGTTTTTTTCCTATTGCCTAATACCTCATCCACAACTATTTTTGGCCAACAATGATTATCCATGTTTTCAACCTTCTTTAGATAGTTTAGCAATTGAGTTCTAGCCAATGTCTCTAATGATAAGGTTCTTGATTCAACCAAGAGAATATGATAAGGGACCATGGTTTTAATGAGGTTGCAAGTGATTATATTCTTTTGGATTCTTTCTAACTGTCTCCATCTATGATTTGACATGCTACTTACCCACACTTCATAGCCATAGGGAACCAACGGTGTGACTAGCAAACCAAAGATGGTTTTCTTGGTTTTCCAATCCCAAATTTCAACCTTCCTACACCAATTTTGAAGTAAGAAAGAAGCTTTCCAACCCCCTTGTATCCTTTTTATTCAACTAGTCTCCCAACTAAGCTTATAGTGAAAATCATTCCCAAGGTATTTGTATTCTTTCACTATTTCCAAAGGGCTACCTTCAAAAATAAAATTATAGTGTTTCCTTTTCTTCTTTATAGATACCTTCAAAAATAAATTTATCTTGTTTCATTTTCTTTTTATTTTGAAGTAAGAAAGAAGCTTTCCAACCCCCTTGTATCCTTTTTATTCTACTAGTCTCCCACATGAGCTTATACTGAAAATCATTCCCAATGTATTTGTATTCTTTCACTATTTCCAAAGGGATACCTTCAAAAAGAAAGTTATCTTGTTTCCTTTTCTTCTTTTGGCCTTGGTGGTGCTCACTTGCATTCCAACTTCCTAATAACAGAGATCTAAGGCCTTCAAAAGTTATCTCAAACCATGAGAAATTTTTGAGATTAGGATAAGATCATTGGCATATAGTAGTAGCTCCACCACATAACTTGCCAACTAGATACCCCCCATCAATTTTGTTTAAACAATATTCTAGTTTGTCATTGTATAACCCAAAAAGAGTGGGTGATAAAGGACAACCCTATTTGACTACAATTTCACTAACAAAAACATTCAGACATTCCTTCACTTGTTCTGATTTTAGCTCTAACCTACTCATAAAGTCTATGCATTGAAACTCTATACTTATCTAGTATACTTAATTCATCCATTCTATTCAAAATTTTGTTTGTAGGCACTGTATCAAAGGCTTTTTCAAAATCAGAAAAGTAACAAAAATCTTCCTCACTTTGGGTGTCCCATATTTTTTCAATCAGGTTTCTAAGAGTGATACAATGGTCAATGGTAGAGTATTTAGGCCTAAAGCTAGCTTTCCCTTTTGCTCTTTTTCTTTCTTTTTTGGTCCAACTATTGATTCTACATTCTAACATGCTCCCAAAAAGCTTTCCAAGAATAGGATTGACCATAATAGTGCAGTAGTTAGATGGGTTATTGATATCATCACTTTTGTAGAGAGGAATGATGACACTAGTTGTCCACTCCGTTACACACTTTTGATGTGGGGAGCAAGGATTTCAACTCTCCACTTTCAAAATTCAGCTTGCACCACATCTATATCCAACACTTTACCATTTGCTAAATTATTTATACCTTGTTTGATATCTTCTACCAAGAAGAGCTCCAATGATGTGATATGGGAGGAGAATATTTCCCTTGGAACCTCTCATAAAGAATCCTTGCATACTCTAACCATTGGTCATCTATTATGTTATTCTCAATCTATTTTCTCTTTTGTTGTAGAACTCCCTCCAAAAACCTTTAGGGTTGTGTTTTCCAAGAGAAATTAACTCTTTCCTTCTTGTGTTTACATATCTTTTTTTGTTTGCACCAACTTCTCATATTTCTTCTTGTTTTCATTTCTCGGCCCATTCTCTTTCAATGATCTCTAGGCAGCCTTACATTCTTCATTATACCATGTGTTAGCCAGAAAAGTGTCTACAACGCCTTTCTTTGGATGAGATCTTTCACAAGAATCTAAGGCCTTATGAATTATAAGGATCAGAAGATTGCTACAAATACAACCACTAGTACCATTGGTAGCCTTGCCCCTATGTTATTATCTATTTCAAGAAAATGTTGATCTAAAGCAACATTAAAGAGACCCTAATTTTCTCGACTCACAAGTATTTTATCTTTGGGAATAGTTTCATTTTGCTTGTGGTGGGATTTCTTGTCATGTTGGTTGTTTGAGACTATGCCAAGTTTAACAAATAGAGGTGCATGATCAAATTTCATCTCAAGAGGACATTCTCCAATCTAAAACTCCAAAACTCTAGAAATAAAACCCTGAGAGAAAATTATGTAATCCACCACACTTTAGCCATTATAAGTTTTGCAAGTGATATTACCAATTCTTGGCCAACCTCTCATGCCATTGCAAATAATCAAGCTATATAAGCTACAAATCCCTAATAGTTTTACTCCAAAGTGTGATACATTCCCATTTCTATCTTGTGATGTTCTTTCCCAAGGCTGATCTTTTTCCTCTTCTGGTTGTAAAGGATTGGTGATTCCATAATCTTCATTATTCTGCTAAAGAAATTGATTGTTAGTTGTCCCTACATTGAAATCACCAATTAGAACTATTTCCCCAAAGGTTCTAAATATAGAAATGTCTTTTTTTAATGAGGCATATGGATCTTCACTATCTAACTTTCTCCTTCTATAGATCTTTGAGTTTTGTGGTGCAAATTAGCAACCAACCAATCTAAAAGTAACATCATTATCTCTTATTTGTAGCCATATGTATTGCTTATTCAAGGCTTCTTTCTCCACTTTTATAATTCCACCCCAACTCTCTTTGATTCAAACTCTATTACTTATGTATTGTTGCTACTTGAAGAGAGGCCTTGGTATATCCATGCAAAACATAGATGTCTACACAAGGCATGTAATTAATTCATACACATCCAAAGCTCTAGTTTATTTCATAGGCTATGAGGATGTTGGCAAAGGTTGCAATGCCTAGTTTTATACCTATCATTGCATTTGCTTCAAATTTTCTAAATATTTTTAAAAAATCCATTTTGTGTGTATCCAATGCAATCATTGCATTCGATGAGACCACGGTTCTGGAGAACTCCATAAAGTTTCCCAAATTTTCAAAACAGCTCACGTGCCTTGTGCATACCTCTAGAGGCAAATAAATAAATAATAAGTGGATGAGTTATAATATGTACATTTTTTAAGAATACTTTTATATATTTATGTATTTTAAAAAGTTCCATAACATGGAATTATTGTCAAATTTTTCTTAGTTCTTAATTCTTTATTGTTTAAACTTTAATGGCAATTGTGATTATAGAAATATTTATGCAATTTTCTAAGATTCCTTTGATCAATAAAAAAATATTAACTTTTTAATTAAGAATTATTAATTATTCAATAGGCTATATATAGTGTGAGATTTGATTTTGAAATAAGTCTCGCACGTGCAAACCACTATTGAGTCATCAAAAAACAAGTTTTAGTTTCGTTTAATGGTAAACCAACTACCATTTATTGGTAAAAGCCTCCAAAATATCAAGTGAAAGCCTCCAAAATCTGAGTCAAAGCTAAATAAATATTGACTTTCCAACTGGATGGGAGCATTCTATTTCCATTTGCATTGTTTTTTGTTAATTTGACAACTTTCTTTTTCATTTGTATTGCTTTATGCTTTAAATCTCTATGCAAATATTTCAAAATTAGATATTACGTAGTTTCTTCAAAGAAAGAATCTAATTTTTCTAAGTTTGTTTCATTCCATTATTCAACACTTATTATTAATTGTCTAATCTAACCACATACAACTAGAATTTGCAGCACATGGAATCCATACACACCCATGTACAAACACATACTCTCTAACATATTAACATACATATAGTTCTCTATGGGTGTAATCCTTGAACCTCTTTTAGATGCAAGTACTAGTAAATATTTATATTGAATAAATGTTAGTGTTACCTAAATAAAAATTTATGTATCCATCAAGTGATGGTAAGAGAAAGCAATATGTAGTGTCCCTTACTTGGGATATTCCTATATTTTTCCCTAAAAGCACAATTAGGATCCAAAATAAGAAATTTAATATATATTAGATTGTAAAGTTACTAATTGAAATGCCCTTTTATAATATAGAAATCCTAGTTTAGGTCCTACACACTATATTATGAAATGTCCCTTGTTGAGGGAGTACCTAGATTTTTCCCAAATTAACAAATCCAATAATATACAATTTATTTACAAGAGTATTCTTTCACTAAATTACACAATAGTAATTGAATTTAGGAAAATAGTCATCAAACAAAATAACATGCACAATATAGCCAACCATATTAGGAACTTGAGGGGAAAAGCATAATGGGGCTCTGGGAGATTATTCTCCACAACTAAGTCGAAGAGTGATGAACAACCAACCAAGTCAATTTGACCCCTTGGCCCAAAAGCAATCCAACTCAATCGACAGTCTACTTAATTGAGGGAACATGAGTAAGTGCACAAAGATGAGGGGATAAAAAGAGGTCTTAAGGGGCCACTTTTTTAAAAAAATAGGAAATACTAGCCTTGGATGAGAAATTGAGGATAGTTACAGTAAAAAAAATTAGATGCAACAAAAACAAAGGTCATAGTACTCTGAGTCTACTTTCTAAACTACTATTTTTTTTTTAAAACGGTAGAGATTAAGGGGTTCAAAAAAGGGAGCCACAAAAATTGGTGTTGTTTTTGTCAAAAAAATATAACAATGTCTATTGTGGCTCCCTCAAAGGGTTAACTTTTTTTTAGTATTTTTTAAATCACTTAAATGGTGAAAAAATTGGCTAACAACATTGTTGGGTGAATATTTTGTAATCAACTAATTGATTACAAAATGGTGATATCAGCACAATATATTTAGATTAAATCTCTCCTCTCAGAAAGGGGAGGCTCCCTTCTTATTGCTAACTAAAAACAACTAGAAATTAACTAAATTGATGTACACTACAATTATCCATCAAGGTGTTTCCATTCATCCTATTCTCTTTTTTCAGAATAGATGTTTCTTCTTACAAAGTTACAATGATAATCGATGGAAATTACATTATGTAATTAACCACAAAGTACTATTTGGAGTAATAATAACCAATATCTAATTCAGTTAGATGAAAGAATAACTAGAATGATACCAATGAGCATTAGTAGCAAGAAAACCCACAAAAGTACAAAGTCTTAAATGTTGCTTTCTATGATAATATGGAAAGAAAAATAATGGTATATGTTGCAACAGAAAGTCTCCAATATATACCATCAAAAGATCAACTAAACATAGATAACAACTCGCAACCCAAAGTCTTCTAATTATCTCCAAATTATACTATAGTGTAGAAAAATGTATCTCTTTACATTTTCACACAAGTGTTCAAACTCTCTTAATGCAATGGACTTAATTGTGCCATAATACAACCTTTTATTCATTTACAATCCTAATAAATTAAATTTTTCCAAGGGAATTTACCTGACAATAATTAATGCCAACACATAACACTTTACCTTGAGCAATATGTGTTCCAAAAATAGGGACCTGGGACCCATTCGCCCATGGGTGAATGGGTCCTCCCTAAGCCTTTGAGCCTAAATTTAAAATATGTTTTTGGTGGTATTTTAATGTCCCCAAATCCATATTTCGATGTTGGCTTGTAATATTTGAATTTTGGGAAATTAAGGATCCATACCTATAAATACAAGGTTATTTCACTAAGTTTCACCTAGAATTTCAAGATATCTCAAGATCACTTTGAAGAGAAATTTCACAAGAGAAAAGTTTATGATCAAGAGCATTCAAGAGAAGATATATCAAATAGTTATCGTAGCATTCAAGATCCAATTATCATGTCAAATTCTTCTTGCATCATGCATGTCTTTGGAGCTAACATTGTGAAGTAGGTTTCAATATCAAGTTCAAGCATCCAAAGCATTATTCAAGTATCATGATCCACATCCATTGAATTCATTTCATGCAAGTTGTAGAACTTCTAGGATCTCCATTATCAAGGTTCATTCAAGGGTTTGTTGAGTGGTAACATAGCATTGTTCATTCTTCATTCCCTCTTGCATGCTTTATTTCAATTCAAGGTTTAATTACCCAAACAGGGTTTGACCAAGGCAAACCCCCATTCACCAAAAATAAATAATTTTTCCCTTATATGTGTGTTTTGTATATTTAGGTTCAATATAAGGATTGAAGACCTTTTGAAGTGCAAGATTGGACAAGTTTACAAAGTTGTCAAATCATGAAATCTGACCTACAAATATGATTTATGACTTTTTCACATTGAAACCTAGACAAATCAAAAGCTACATATTAGTATCAAAGGCTCCTGAAAGTTTCTAAAAATACTTGACAAAAGACCCATTCACCCATGGGAGAATGAGTCCCAATTTGCCTTCAGAAACTGACTTTTTGTGATTGGTAAACACATTTATACTCTTCTCAGATCTACAAACAATTTTTTGGTTCTGCTAATATTGAGTTGCATATTGTTGTTTCAAGTTTGAATTGGCATAACTAGGTTGATTTTCTATTTTTTAGTTTTTCTCCCAAAAGTGTTGTTTGACCCTAACCCCCATCCTCAAAGCATAAAGAAATCTAAATATTCTCACATTGAGTTGATTCACCTAAGGGTTGTTAGTCAATTCAATGTGAGGATCTCATTTCCTAATGAAATAATGAGAAATAGTCCATAATACCTTATTTATTATAAATCCATTTTGGTGAACTCAACATTTGAGCATCATAACTTGTTGATTTTGGAGTCCATTTTCAACTCTAGATCTAGGATTTGCATCACTTTGCATTGATTTGCATCTCATTTAGGTTTGTTGACTTACATTATTTGTATCTCATTTAGGGTTTTAGGTTTGCATTTTTGCATTCTTTAAAATCTAGAAAATTCAAAAATCTCAGTCATTTTGCATAGTGTCTACATAACATTACCTTATCAGTCATTTACATTGGAAAATTGAATCAAAATTGCATCTCAAATTAGGTCTTTTTGCTTGTCATTTAACATCATTTTGCACTTGCATTTAGATATGATTTTCCACAAATCTAAAACTGTAACCACCTATTTGAAACCAGAATTTGAAAACCATAAAAATCACCTCAAAAAATTGTAAATTAATTTTTAAAAAGCCTAAAGTGAGACCCATTTGCCTATGGGTGAATGCGTCCCTTATTAGATCTTTTTCTATATTTCTAAGCATCAACAACACTATTTATGAATTTCATATTCCTACATTTAGTATGTTATTTTAGTTTCCATAATTTTTGTTTTTTGAAATGGGTGTTGGCAAGAAGTTAGTCCACTTTTTGGCCAAAAAGAGGAAGTGTTTTCCCTAGTTTTCAGAATTTGTCACATTTGACCTTAAAATTTGAAGCACTTAGAGATGGAATATTGAAAAAAGTCATTGATCATAAAATGTAGTACTTAGAGTCTAGTTTCCAAATATGTAATTTATTTTAATACCTAGATGATACAAATTTATTTTCAATAGGCATTTCTTAAAACCACTATTTAAAAGTAATTTTTTTTTATTGTATCATGCACGTGTACACCATCCATATTTTGACCTAAATGATCATATTTTTCTAAATCCTTTTGGGAAAATATTTTTAACTCACTTAAGCACTCTTTCCATATATATTTTTAATTTTTTATTGATTTTTTTTTGTTAATTTTTTACTAGCCATATTTGGTGTTTTAAAAAAGCATCATGTATGTCACACATAAGATGACCTAAACTTATCATTTTTTGAATTTTTTTTTAAATTGAAAAGAATTTTCTAAAATATTCTTTTGTAAAACTTGTTTTTCAAAAAAATATTTTAATAAAAAGTTATTAAAATACTAAAAAACTCTAATAATTCAAGTTTATGGACCTATTTCATCATAAATTAATTAAAAAATAGAAAAAAAATACAATTGGAAAAAAATATACATATTTAGAATCTACACATTCTCATCTAAAATGGGTTTTAATTTCATAAAATGATTCTAAAAAAAACCCATCAACCATATTGACATAGTTTTTCTCTCAATATTGTCATGACCTTGTACTTGTAGGTCTAAGGCTAAGAATTGGGTTACATTTCCTTTTCTAAGCCTAAATCCAAATGAGAAACATGAATTGTGATTTTCAAACCTTTTAAAATGATTACCCACTTTAAAATAGGTACCTATTCTAAAAAATGAATGACTGCCTATTTTAAAGTTAAAAAATGACATTTCCACTAGAAGTGGACTCAACTTCTTGAACTTACCCAAATTGTTCATATTAAGGTTAACTCATCAAATTTAGTGCATTGTTTGAATTCAAAATTGCATTTAAAAGACATTATTTCCAAGTTTTTACATAACATAATTAGAAAGTTATGTTGTTTTAAATATGGAAATTGCTTTTACACACTTGCATTGTACTTTAGGTTATTGGATTGCATTTTATCAAAGAAAATCAATAATAATATTTTCACACATTAATTTTCTTAATACAATTTCCAAATATATAGGCTGAAATGTGGTGAACTATGTGCTTTAAAATATCACTTATGGGTTCAACCGTGTAACCAAATATGCAACCATATCCTATGTTACACTAATAGACAATAACAAATTAAACAAAATAAACAATCTATCCTAGGTGGTGTATGAATGATGGAATATTCAAACATTACCCCCTTATTACATCATTGATTTAAGGTACTAATAATAGAATCCTAAAAAATTTCAAACTTCAAACGTGCATGAGGCTTTGTGAAGATGTCAGCACGTTGTTCCTATGTTGAACAAAATTAGAGAAGAGTTTTGTTTTGTTGAACATGTTCTCATATGAAGTGATAGTCAAATTCAATATGCTTGGTCTATTGATGAAACAGTAGATTACGTAAAAGATTGAGAACACTATGATTGTCACAATAGAGAACTATAGGTTGGTTTTGTGGTACCCCCAATCCTTCTAATGTGTGATGTATCCATACTGCTTCACAAACTACTACACTTGCTACACGATATTCTGCTTCTTTTGAGTAATGAACAACTATGGCTTGTTTCTTACTTCCCCAAGAAATATGACCTAAACCCAAGAAGGAAACAAATCCAAATGTGGATTTATTATCATCAACTAAACCTGCATAATTTGCATCTGTATATCTTGTCAAGAAGAATTGATCATTCCTTTTTTATTCCAAACCATGATTCACTGTACCCTAGATGTACCTTAGTACCCATTTTTCTACTTTCCAATGACACATATTTGTCTCTTTCATAAATCTTGATAGATAATTAACAATAAAACTAACATTTGGTTTGGTATAAGTCAGGTAAATCAAACCTCCAATCATTTGTTGATAAAGAGTTGTGTTCACCTTAGGAGATGAATCAGAAATAGATAATTGCAAACTTGATTCCATAGGTGTAGACATGGGTTTTGAATACAACATTTTTAACTTATCGAGCAATGTATTGGCTTATTTTCTTTGAGATACAAATATATGGTGATTTTTCTACCATACCTCTAAACCAAGACAATAGTGAAGTAGCTTGGGATCTGTCATATCAAAAGCCTTCTTGAGATCATTCTTGGTTGTCTCAATCATTTCTTCTGAGCTATCTATGATAACTAAGTCATCACCATATACATTAATGATCATAGTACCCCTCCCTTGATCCTTGAGGTAGAGATTTGGATCATATGTATACCTAGTAAAACCATGTTTTAGCAAGTGTTCATCAAATTTTAATAGACCAAGCTCTAGGAGCTTGTTTGAGACCATAGAGGTATTTAATGAGTTTGCATACCTTTTCTTCTTTACCAAGTCAATGTATCCCTCTAGTTGGGTCATACAAACCTCCTCCATAAGGTCTCCATTGAGAAATGAACTTTTTACATCCATTTGATACAATTTCCATCCAAACTGGGCAACTAAAGCAAAATTCATTCTAATGACCTTTGATTTTTTGTTGTGGGAGCAAATGTTTCCTCATAGTCTATCCCTTCTTTTTGGGCATAACCTTTAGCTACAAGTCTAGCCTTATATTTATCTATACTACCATCTTCTTTATACTTAGTTTTGAATATCCATTTACATCCAATTGCTTTCTTAGCAAGTGATAGATCAACAAGCTCTCGAGTTTTATTTTTAATGAGGGATTGATACTCTACATCTATAGCCTCTTTCCAAGGCTTTTATTCTAGTGCTTCCTAAAAATTAGACAACTTAAAATTATCAATTGAACTCATTAATGCTAGATTTACCTCATTGTGAGCCATCCTATGAGTCCTTGGACCTGAAGTTGAAGTGTTTGGGACTCCATCTAGCTTTTCATCACAAATAGTACTAGTATACCACTTAGGTCTTGTGACATTTGTGGGTTTTGAATTAGATTGACTATCAACATTCCCATAAATCTTCCCAACCATGTTGAATATAGGAGCACTATTAATAGGAGTTGATGATGTGTGAGAACTTGAATCACTCTTCTCATCAAAAATTACATCTCTACTAATATATATCTTCTTTGTATTAGGATCCATAAGATGATATTCCTTAGATTCATTACTATATCCAACAAGAATACATTGCATTTATTTTTCATCTATATTCTTCCTTTTATGTTTAGGAATGTGCATATAGATAATGCATCCAAATACACAAAGATGAGAGATATAAGACTTTACCCATGTCCATGCTTCTTTGGGTGTGATGCCATCAAAGGTTTTAGTTGGTGTATAATTCAATAGATAAACTATTGTATGCACAACTTCAACCCAATAAGCATGTTCCAATTGATAATCCTTCAACATGCTATGAACCATCTCCATGATTATGCGATTTCTTTGTTCAACAACACCATTTTGCTGAGGTGTGTATGTAGCAGTCAATTGATGCCGAATTCCATTTTCCTCCAAGTAGGTGGAGAATTATATGCTAGTGTATTCCCCCCTCGATCTGAGCGAAGGACATGAATATGATGATTTGTATCTTTATCCACAAGAGTGTGAAACTATTTGAAGTAGGAAAAGGCCTCATCTTTACTTTTCAAGCAATATACCCACATTTTTCTTATGTTATCATCAACAAAAAGATGAAAGTATCTGAATCCATTGTGACTAGGTGCCATGGTTCTGCATAGATCAGTATGCACCAGTTGCAAAGGTTTGCTTGCATGATGCTCACTAGGATAGAAGGGTGCCCTATGTTGTTTTCCAACAATACAATTGGAACAAATGGCACTCAACCTCTCAAGTGAGGGAATCCCTTTTACCATGCTTCTCTTACTAAGTGTTAGCAAGTAACTAGTGCTTAAATGACCAAATATATGATGCCATAACATAGCAAGATCATTATCCTTAGTCACTAAGGCTTGATTATTAGCAATTGCATAAAGCCTAAAATTTTTACCAATTTATGTAGCACTTGTAACAATCTTTGCACTTTTAGACTTATCATTGATTAGACCTTTTATCCAAATTTTTATCAAACTCTACCCTTAGGTTGGGATAAAGAAATTGATTAACAAAAAGGATATTTTTGGTAAGTCTAGGAACATATAAGAATTCAGTAAGCCTACACCTATGTATACCAAATTTCAAGGGGATGTCACTAATACCTTGAATATCATAGGTGGTATCATCTCCAAGAGAGACTTCACCATGATGGGGTTTCAATGTGAGAAACCACTCCTTCTGTCTAGTCATGTGCTTTGTAGAACTTGAGTCCACATACCAAATTAAAGTTGATTGTGAACTATCTTTTGAAGTGTGGACTAAAAAAATGTACTCCTCTTCAACTTCTAGAGAGTCTTCTTCTTCAATAATTTTTCCATGTTTTTGTTTTTTCTTTTGTTTTCATTGAGTATTGCCACTTTGAAATGGATTATTTTGATGCGATTTGTTGGATGGTCCTTTTTTCAATGAATTGTACCTACAATTTTTCACATCATGTACAATCCTTTCACATATTGGACACTTCTTTTGAGATTTGTATGAGTTACTAGATTTGGGTGGTCCACCTGACTGCTTCATAGGCTTCTTTCCTTTATGACAGGTGGTCATGGCATGATCCTCCTCCTCATGTTCATGCCTTAGAGAGTCTTCTTTTTGGAGTAGATTAAAAAGCTTCTCTAAAGTGGGTGTTGTCTCAGTGACATTCAAAGTTGTCACAAAGACTATATCTGGAAGGTAGTTCCCTTAGAACAATAGGCACCAAAAATGTATCATCAATTGTTTCTCCCAATTCTTGTAGGGAAGCTCTCAAATTTGCAATCCTTTTGAGAAAGGATTCCAATTGTTCTTCATTCTTCATCTTTAGGCCATGTAGTTGACTGTGTAAATTGAGGATTTGATTCTAATTCTTGGCCTTGTATATCATCTTGAGCTTGTCCCATGCATCCTTGGTTGTGGATGAGTCTCGAATGAAAGGTTGAACTTCATCAAACATGTACTAAAAAAAATGATCAATTTCTCCTTTATGTTGGCTTGATCAAATTTATTTTGTTCATCAACATGTATCTTGTGACATGTTTTGGTTCCACTAACCACATTCCAAAATTCTTCAAACTAAATTTGAGTTTTGAGTTTGGTCTTCCATGTGGAATAGTTATTTCCATGTAGTAGCTGAGATTTTGGAGAACTTCTTGCCATTGTGTTAGAAAAATAAGGCATTTTCTTATCCTATTTCCCATCACTCAGCTCATCAAAATTCCATAGAGGAGAGGATAATATAGGAATACGAATAACACCTTATAACATATCTAAATTGAATCTCTTAGAATGTTGTTTGCAAGAAAAAAAAAGACTCTAAAATTTGTGATCTAATTTCACCATCAATAATAATGCAATGTCTAATTTGATTTGTAGCCTAATACAAAAATATTTTTTGTATTTTATTCTCCATAGCATATTATAGGATTAACTAAATAAAGGAGTAGCATGGCTAACCATATTGTATCCATATTCCTACTATGCAAGCTACATTGCAACATATGGTCCATGAATGATTCCTCCTCATATTCTTGGGGTGCAACAAGATGGTTTTCCATTACCTCTAGTAGATACAACTGAGGAACTTGTCTATGTAAATGCAAAGCAATATCATGGAATTTTACGTTGAAAACAATCTTGAGCAAAAGCAGAGTTAGAGAATAAATAGAAATCCATATCATCATGAGTCATGACATCTCCATGCTCTCTTACAAGCAACAACATGTGGTGGTTGATTTATAAACACTAAAAATGATGCAAAACATCAAATTTTACTTTAGGAGATAAGGATTCTCATGATTCTTCTAGCCAATCTAAATAAGTCGTGACCTTGACTGACAGATATGTGACCTCTTGCTTTCCTTGGGTCAATTCAACTTTTCCTATCCACTTGGATTACAATGTAGCCTCTCTCATTGTAGAAATAATGGTCTCATTGAGCAAAAGAATGAAACATATCTTGTTTGTGATGAAGCATAGATTGAATAGTACAACTTGTGGATTGAATAGACATTGATATTGTGATCTCTTATCATAGATGTATGGTGCATGGGTAGAAATGATGTGTAGAAAAAATCAATTGAATTAGATTTGTGATAGTTTTTGGATATGAATCACAGGAACACAGAGGTTGTGTAGTTATCAAGACCAACTTATTTAAATTATGCCTCAATCCACACCTCCCAAAATTAGTAATGTGCCTCATAAGCTTAATCATAGACACCGTGGATTAAATCACACCCTCCAATAAAGAAGCAACCTAAATAGAGGAGTTGCATAGGACTTTGGCTAATATCACATCTTTCTGCTTAGTAGAAAATCCTCTCTTTTCTTTTCTCAGGTCAATGCAAATTGATGGAAAAATCCTTTCTCTAACTTTCTTCCACCTAACATGCTATTTTCTTATCACTCCAATGCCCAGTACCTACAACGACTCCAAAGAATCTGTACCATATCTTAATGCAGATATTTCACCCATATCCTACTCTAATATCATATCAGAGAAAATGAATAATAATATTTTCACACATTAATTTACTTAATATAATCTCCAAATATATAGGCTAAAATGTGATGAAATATGTTCTTTAAAATAACACTTATACGTTCAACCGTGTAACCAAATATGCAACCATATCCTATGTTACCCTGATAGAAAATAAAAAATTAAACAAAATAAACAATCTATCCTAGTTGGTGTACGAATGATGGAATATTCCAAGACATTTTACCTATTATCCATTTTGGGTGCACCTTGGGTTTGTGGAACTTGTATGATCTTCACAACTTGGTGTCCTATAGCCAATATTGTGTGAGATGTAGTTTGAGACTCATATCATCTCACAATACATCACTCACCATAGATCTATCTCACAATACATTACTCACCATGGATCTTAGGTTTTGTAACTCTTTCACTCATAGTATTGACACTAGTCAACCCACTATAGATCATACTATTGACACTTCATTTACCATGACCTCCCTACCCACAACCAATGTGATTGATGTTGACAAAATGGTTGCTAATGTCCCTCAAGAGAACCTAAAGAGAATGGATGAAGAACTAGAAAAATTTCAAGTCTTTGTGAGTTCTAAATACATTGTTGGTACTATGTGCTCTATCATAGATAATGCGAGGAGAATGATTGACAATGAACAATGAATACAAGTTGTGTGTAGTATATCTCATATCATTAATAAACATGTCCCTACAATGACTAGTTGTGCTCAAGCTTTGGAGTATACTCAAGTTCAAGGTGTAAATCTAATTCCTCCTTTCACAACCATGACTATTCTTGCATACACTAATCCAACTATTACAACAACCATACAACCTACTAGCAATGGAAATACTTCCTTAGGTATTTCTACTGGGAATCCCTTTAGCTTTGTGCATTCAAATCTCATATCTCCTAATCCACCTCCCCTCTCAAACTTACAAGTCACTTTCCCTCTAAATACATATAAACCTAAACCTTATTCACCTTCATCTCACAACATTAACAATGATCCTATCCTTAACCAACTCTTGCAAAATATTTCATCCTTTCAACAAAAAATTGCTACATTGAGTCAAAATCAAAATGATCAACCTTCACAATATGTCAAAATAAACCCCTTATCCTTGGAGATATTGAGAACACAAATGCCACAAGGTATAGAGATCCCTAGATTTGATAAATATTGTGGGAAAGGAAATCTTTTTAAATCCATGTTTTTGCATATATAGCCCTATGTAGTGACTTCATATTTGAGGATAAACTCTTGGCTAAACTCTTCCCTAGATCCTTGAAGGATACTAATTTGGAATGGTTTTTCTCCTTACCAAAGAATTCAATGTGTCCATTCAATGAACTTATTGATGCCTTTCTAAGTCACTTCTAGATACACATGGGTCTTAAGATGACCTTAGTTGATTTAATGACATGCAAAAAAAATGATGATGAAAAGTTCATTGATTTCATAGTGCAATGCCAATTTATTTACTCACAAATAAACATTAAGATTCTCGATTCCAACCTTCAAAGAATATTTATTTCCAATTTGTAGAACAAAATCCAAGATAAAGTTGAGATGCTGAAATTTCCTTCCTTTACAAACTTGTGTACTGCCCTTTGTGATTACCAAAATTTAGTTAGTAGTCGTGAAGTGAAAACTCCCTCTAACTATCTTGAAAAAGTTGAATCCATGTCTAATAACAACTATCAATCATTCAAGAAATAAAATAAGGTATTTTTACAACTTAATCCTCCTTAACCAACTCAACATGTTGAGACTTCATACACATTTGGAGATAGAAATAGATAATTTACCTCTCTACCTAATACCCTTCATAATACCATGTTGCATCTCTTAAACAAGAACTTAATTTCACTACCTCCTATTAGAGCTCTTGATCCTACTAGACCTTTACCTCCAAACTATAGACAAAATTCCTATTGCCATTTTAACCAAAAAATAAGACATGATACAGAACATTGCAAGCGTCTTAAACATATTGTGCAAGACCTCATTGATTCTAATCACATTTAAATTGATGGTTTCAATGATCAAGGTAGCAAGTTTGTAGCCCTTCCCAATCAAAATTTGTGAATCTTTACTAATCCTATGCCAAATCATAACATCTCCTTTGTCAAACCTAGTGAAACAAAGAATGATGTGATGAATGTTGACACAAGTGATGATAACACAAAAGACATGGACAATATGATTGGACTCATTGAATTTCAACCTCATAAGGGCCTAACCAAAATGCCCCTTGACATTTCTTTCTCACAACATGACATAATTAAACGTGCACCTGATGGTCCTTTTTACATAGCTTGAAGAATCAATGACAAGCCTACTAATGGGATATTAACTGATTTCATTTGTGTAGAGAATATGATCAGTAAATAATTCTTATTTGTGTATGAACTTTATCAAGATAATTATAAAAAATCAAAAGCATGGATAAAAACACATAATAGTTTCACTTTCCTTATGATAGGTTCAATAACTCTTCCTCTAAAAGTTGGAATGAAATAATTGTCTCATTTTCCATCATCTCGTCTTTAGACCAATTTCATGTGAAGTTAGGCTACCCATGGCTTCACTCCATGAAATGCATATCACTAGTAGTGCATAAATGCTTAAATTTTCCATTTGGCAATGATATATTTACTGTGCATCATAGTGGCTTTAATCTAGTGTCTTCTCGTTAGAATTTATCATGTTGGATTTCTTTTGGCCTAAACCTATAAAACCTATCAAGCCTCGTGAGGACTTCTTTTTCACATCTTATCAAAATTTTAAGGTAAAACACATAAGAAAGTTATCCCTTAGTAATATACCTCAACCCACAACTGAGACTCCTATCCTTGATGAAGCCATGATTGAACCAAAATCCCTTCCAAGTAACCAAGAACAGCCTATGACAAATCTTTCACCCATTTCCTATAAGAGACCACGAGATAACCAAGTAAGTCCCATTATGCCTCCTAAAATCAAACAAGTTTATAGACCTAAAGAGAAAGTGGTTGAAAAACCTCCCATGGTTCCTTTTGTTCCTCCCCTATGGGAAGAAAAGAAACCTATGGTCAAGATAAGCCCACTCCTACATAATCACAACTCGAAAACTGAACAAAAAGAAACTGAAATGCTAGAGAGAATAGGAATAGATGTCATGCTATTGCTTGTTTGTTACAAGCAAAAGAAGAAAATAACTACATAGAAAATCAAAATCCAAACTTACCTCAAGAAATACATGATGATTCTCCACCTTTGCAAAAACAAGAAAATCCTAAATCTTGAACACAAGAACAAGCACCTTTTATGGATATTATCATTAGACCTTCTATTGTGCTAAACTTGGATGATGATAATGGAATTGCAATAATTGATGAAGAAGTGCATAATGAGTTAAATTTATTGTTTTCCTCTTCTATGAGCTTAAATGATAACAACCATGATGATCCTCCTACAAAGAGTGATTCACCTCATGTTGAACTTGGTGATTGTCCAAGTTTGGAACTTAGTGTTGTCCCTTTAGCTAGTTTTTTGCCTTCTACATACAATGAACAAGATTAGGATGTGGACGGCCTACTATATATTGACTCACATGTGCCTTACTAGTCTTGTATTTATTTTATTTTCATTTTCTTTGTGTGATTGCATGTGCATAATGTGATCCCCTATATTGTTCTATTTTATGTTTCTTTATGTTCATTCCTCTATTTGTATCTACATTCTTCTATATGTCCTAAACATTTACCCTTTCCTTTGTCTTGTGTTTTTTTTTTTGGGGATGATACAAGGCATCAAGACATTTAGGTCTCTTCCATGTTAACCCAAAATATTTTTCTTTTTTTTGCTCTTTATATGTTGTTCTTCAAGTTCCATGAGTTATTTGGGGACTGCTAATATTTCTATTGAATGAACAAGACAACTAAGAGGGGGGTGTATCAGTTGTAGAAAATTAAAACCCTCAATATTAATCAAATCCACATGCATTCATTAAACCCTTATTTTTTAATGTGATTAATCATGAAATTTAGATAACATAAACTGAAATAACAAAACCATACACAAGTGAACACCATATTTACATGGAAAACCCAATGAGGGAAAACCATGGTGAGGATTACCTCAAAATATAAGTAATAGAAAAATGGGTACAAGGGATCACTACTAGAATATGACATACAAAAAGGCTCATAGCTAGGGCTCACTACCACAAAAAGAATACAAGAAGATAGAGGATAAATCTTACATAGAGAAAAACTTCTCAATACAACAAGGAGTCCACCATAAATGTTCCAACACTTTCATAGCCTTGAATGAAATATTTTAGACACCTTCAACTCACTGCCTTTAGAAATCCAACACTTGAAATCATCACTACTCTACTCAAATTTTCATTACGCACATCACTCACATAGATCTTGCATCTATCTTGAATCTATCTTGATTCTCCTTTTCATCTCACAACAACACCACACTTATTTATATCATCCTCAATCTTAAAAACCTTCTCCAAGGTCAGAAACTGTCTGTTATACTTACAAATTCAAATTAGGTGGCATCTAAACATTCCCACGATGGATAAGAATGAAGGTGACCCAAATAAATCCTTAACTAGGACCCAAATAGATCCCAACACACACCCAACACACTTTCTTAAGGCTCACATGTAGTGTCAACACAAGGTTGGCCAATACCCATGCTAAACACCATAAACATTAAGTACACTCTTCCTTAAATCACTCTGAAACTTTCAAAAAACAAAATCCACTTGAACATGATCTAGAATAATCTTTGACCTACCCGAGATTCATCAAATATTGCATTCAATCTCACATCATACAAATACTTCGTCTCATAACAATTGGTAAAACTTATTCATAGAATGATGCATGAAACAAACACTATACTATGCCAAATCAAGTGAAACCTTTAAATCTGAAAGATACAAACATTATAAGAAACTTCCCAAATCTGCACAACCTGAAGAAAAACTATGGAGAAGCATATAGCAAATACATTTCTCTTAGGTCACAAAAAACATTACTAAAAACCTGGTTCACACACTGGAAAAAAACTATCTCTCTGTACAATAATCCACAAACCCAAAATTTGAATATTGTAACCTCTAATTGCCTTGAACAACATACTAGATCCACACAAGCATAGCATCAACACAAAAGAAATGTGGAGCACATCCTGGAGCACATTCTAAATACTTGCACAATGTTGTTTACTCTATTTATCAAATTTTCTCAAAAGCACTTGCAAACCAAGTACCAAAGACATCATCTCAATTCATTATTTCATTCCAACTCATCTTCAGTCAATGCAACAAAAATATATCTCCATGTACTCACAACACTTCCTCAAAATCTTAGCTACACATGCACAACCTACAATCTGTTTTCCTCTTTTTCAAAATTTTCTCAATATCCTTGACATCCTCATCATGCAAAACCTTCTTTAATGCATAGTTTGCATCAATGTAAACACCAAATAGTATAATTCCTCTTCACATCAATGACAACAACTTCATGCTTGCAACAATCTCCAAACCTTTGTCATTGATGGTGACACAAGATAAAAAAAACCATCAAAGACAACATATCAGTTCTGAACACATTCACTTATAATTTCCTTTCTTTTCTCCCCCTGATACCTTGAAATTTTTCACATGATACTTTATCCCCCTTTAACATCAATGGAAAATGATAAAATGTTTAACATTGTTCTCCCCCTTTGACACTGGACCAAAATACTTTCTCTAAATACTCCCCCTTAGGAGTACACCCAATCAACTCAACAATTCTACAATAATGACAACACATGACACTAACTACTCCCCTTGAGAGGTAGCCACCAACATTAGTCCAAAAAAGAGATAGATCCATGGATCCATTGGACTAATGCATCTCCATATGCATCTAGTTCAACGAAGGATGGGAAATAACCCCCAACTTTTCTTGAAGATACTCAAGAGTATCTTTAGGAAGAGCCTTAGTAAATATGTTAGCAATATGATCCTTTATAGGTACATACTCAAGTTTTACCCCATTTTCCATAACCTTCTATCTTAGAAAGTGATACCTAATTGATATATGATTTTTCCTTGAATACATTAGTGGATTATTTAAATATTAATTTCACTTGTATTATCACAAAAGATAGATATAGGTTCATCATATACAACTCTAATATACTTCAATGTTTGTATCATCCATAAAACTTGTGTACAACATGATGTTGTATTAATATACTCAGTCGGGCTGTAGTGGATAAGTAAATTGAGTGTTTCTTATTACTTAACCATGAAACCAATAGACATCCAAGAAAGAATGCACCACCACTTGTGCTTTTCCTATCATAAACACATCCATCCCAATTTGCATCTGTATAAGCACTTAGTATGAAATCAATATCCTTAGGAACCACAAGCCATAATCTAGAGTGAATCTTAAATATCTATATATCCTCTTCACTATTTCAACATTTATTTCTTTAGGATCTTCTTGAAATCTAGGCACAAGAAAAACCGCATGCATGATATTCAGTCCAGTAGTAGTTAAATATTGCAGTCCATCAATCATAAATCTATATTTGCTATGATCAACCTTAGGTGAATCATCATATTTTCTTAATTTACAACCATTCACCATAGGAGTGCATACTAGTTTGGAATCATCCATTCCAAACTTCTTCAACATATCTTTGACATACTTTGACTATGAAATGAAAATCCCTTTATCTTCTTGATTGATTTGTAGCCCAAGGAAGAAATTCATTTCCCCAAACATTGACATTTCAAACTCTTTATGTATCTCTTAAAAAAATTCTTATACATACCTTCATTTTGATCAAATATAATATCATCCACATATACAACCACTATCAAGATTTTGTCTTCCTCAAATTTTAAGTAAAGATTACTATCTACAATTCCTTTACTAAATATTTGTTTTATCAAATATCTCCCCAATCTTGCATACCAAGCTCTAGGAGCTTTCTTCAATCCATATAATTCCTTTTTAAATATACACACCATATCTAGTTGATCTGATAAATGAAGTCATTCTGGTTGTTCCATATAAACATTTCTTCCAATTCACCATTTAGAAAAGTATATTTCACATCCGTCTGATGAAATTTAAAATCCGTATGTGCTACAAATGCCAAAAACATTTTGATAGCTTCCATCCTAGCCATAGGAGGAAATGTCACCACAAAGTCTATTCCTTCTATTGGCATATGGCTTTGAGAGATCATTTTTGGCTACTTTTGTTTTCATTGATGGCAATTGGGGTCAACAGTATGGTTCGTAGTGCTAGTATTGCTCCTATTGGAAAGGGAAGTAAGATTCTATAATCTACCAGTAGAAAGAATGAAGAGCAGAACATTTGGTTGATAAGATAATCTGATCACTTCACCAAATCACTATTTTGTGATGTGGATCTCTACGGAAGCCTTCCTAACATGTATACTATCCTACTGGTGAGTTTTGTGGTGTCACATTAATCAGAGTTTGAGTTAAGAGGTTCAATAGTATGGTTCATGGTTTATTCTCTCATTTTGGCCAACATGTTTTATATGACGTATCATGGATGTATGTGGAGTATGTATTTAGTTATTTCTTATGTTTGGAACTTTTTTTTGGGTCCCTACTATATTCTAGTTGACTTGTGTGGGTACACATCAACTCTAATTAATGATTTGAGCTGACATAAGCTAGAATATTATATTTTGTTATGAAGCTGACATACAATGAATTCTTGATTAGCGGGTATATAAAGTAGATCAAAAAATAATTTTGAGGTGAAGTAGTTGTAGTAGAGATAGAAGTGTATGTGTATCAAGAAGAGAGAGAAAAAGGACAGATCAATTATTTTAGGGAAGAAAATTTTTTGTATGCTAAACAGAGCATAATAGAATAGGGAAAAGCAAAGTAAAAGTGTGAACTTGTCAAAAGATTTGAAATCTAATTATGATCTCCATTGGAATTGAATCTAGTAATTTGTAGATGATGTATTCTCAATTCAAAATTTTGTTGTAATTTCTACTATACTTTGTAAGGCAGTGAGCCTTTCTTTCTTGAGTAGTGAGCTCTAGGCAGTGCGCCTGAATGCAAGTGCATTCCCCTCTTTTATCATACTTTTAACAAAGTATACATTGTGGATTAATCTCCACCATGTTTTTTCACCTAATAGGGTTTCCACATAAAAATTTCTAGTGTTATGGTGTTCATTAATGTGATTTCTTGTTTCCCTTTGTTTATATGTTGTGAATGTTGTTTTAAGTTCAATTATTGTTGTTGATAGCTTTAGATTTCATTTGAAAGTCAAATATTATTGAAGACTGATTCACCCCCCCCCTCTTAGTGTTCCTAGCATCCAACACCTTCCACTTGTGAGTAACCCTTACACACAAGTATTTCCTTGTTTCTTACCACTTCTCCATTCTCATTCAACTTGTTTCTGAATACCCACTTAGTTCCAATTATGTTCTTGTTTTCTAGTCTAGGAACCAACTCCCAAGTCTGATTTTTCTCTATCTCCATAAGTTCTTCTTCCATTTCCTTCATCCAATGTTCATCTTTACATGCCTCACTCACTTTTTTAGGTTCAACTTTAGAAAGTAAACAAAATTTTACCTCAACTTCAACAGCTTTGCTTCTTGTCAATACTCATTTCCTCTTGTCTCCAATGATTTCATCTTTAGAATGATTATTTTGCACATACTTAGGGGTCTTCTCTAGAGCTTCTTCCTCTTCTTTATGCACTTCTTTTTCATCATCTTTTTCTTCTTCTACTTCTCTACAATCAGGTTCATCTAACATATATCCATCTACTGCACTTAAATTCTACAAATTTTCATCAAGCTTAACATTTGCACTTTCAACAATCTTTCTCAACCTTTTATTGTAACATTTGCAATCTTTGATTTTTTAGTAGAATATCCAAGGAAGATACCTTCATTAGACCTTGCATCAAAATTTCCTAAGTTTTCTTCATCTCTCTTGATTTAACTTTTTCTTCCAAATACTCTAAAGTACTTCACAGTAGGAATCCTTCCATACAATAACTCATAGGGAGTCTTTTGGTTGTTAGCTTTAGCTTGAACCTTGTTAAGTATGTAAATAGGGATATGAATTTCTTTGAGATCTAGTAAAATTCCAATAGATTTTCTTATTTCATCATCATCCTAATAGCCTCTTGAATCATCCAGATTTTCCTCTTAACCACTCCATTTTGTTGAGTAGTTCTAGGGGCATACAAGTGCCTCTTTATTCCATGAACTTCACAAAACATGTTAAAATCATTGGAGGTGAATTATCCATCTCTGTCAAACCTAAAACATTTTATTTTCACATTCATTTCATTCTCAACCATCTCTTTAAATGCCTTGAATTTATCTAATACATTAGATTTCTCTCTAAGAAAAGTAACCCATGTCATTCTAGAGTAATCACCAATCAAAAGCATAAAATACCTATCACCTTGTAGACTTCTCACCCTTGTTGGACCACATAGATATGTATGAATTAATTCTAGTAGTTTGATAGCAAACTATTCCTTTCCTTTGAAAGTACTCCTTACTTGTTTTCCAAACTGAGAATCTATACAAAAAATATTGATAGGCTTTGTGATTCTAGGCGAATCTCTCACTACTTGAACTAAATTATTTCTCACAAAATTATCAAAATTTATACGAAACATTCTCTGGTGCCATAACCAACTATCATTAATTTGAGACATAAAGCAATGGACATCAACACCCTTAAGATGATGGATGTTTCCATCTGTGCTTTCACCAGCAACAATTACAATTCTTGACCCTTTTCCAATCTCACATGTTTCATCCTTAAACATAAGATTATATCCTTTGCTACACATTTTCCCAACATTCAAAACATTATGCCTTAAACCCTTAACATAGTAAACATTATCAATATTATGCTTACCATCAAAACTGATTGAACCTATTCCACAAATCTTAGCTCCCGAATCATCTACAAATTTAACTAATCCACCATCATACTTTTCAAGTTTAATAAACTTATTTTTGTCTCTAGTCATGTGATTAGAGCAACCACTATCAACAACCCAGTAATTCTTATCTTATTTAACATGAAAAGTAGAAACTATAGTACCTTCAACCTTCTCCTCCTTCTTTGAAATACTTCACACATCTTTGAGGGTTATCAAAACTAGATTCTTATTTTATAGCCAATAACAGATATTCATTATCATCAAAATATCCATAATCAGATTCATCATCAGAAATATCAACATCTTCTTTGACATAGTAAGCTATTTTAATCATCTTTCCTTTATTCTCTTTACTCTTATTGTTGACAACTATTTTTGGACATCTAGAAGCATAATGAACTATATCACCATAGATAAAAAAATTTGAAAGCTAATTTACCTTTCTACTTACCAATGCTCTTTTTTATCCTTCTTACAAAGTTAGCTTCCAGATCATCAAGATCATCTTCATTTGAATCTTCAATATTTTCTGATTTTATAGCCTTAAAAGTAGTCTCCACTTTTGTACCATTCTTTAAACCAAGCTTTCTCATTTCAAATGAAGTTACTATACCAATAAACTGATCTCTAGAATAAGTATTAAAATTTGCAACTTCCTCAATAGTAGATACTTTTTCACTGTATGAATCAAGAAGAATTATGAGAAATTTTTTTACCATCCTAAGTTCTTTAACTTGTGCACCAAGACCTCTCATAGCACTTACCAGTTCATCAACCCTCGACATGTAGGTTGAAAGTGTTTCACCTTCAAAAATTCACATAGTATCAAATTATTCCTTCAAATTTTGCAACTTAGCTTCTTTGAACTTGTCATCTCCTTCATAAATACTTTCAAGCTTATCCAAAACTTCTTTAGCAGTCTTAAGATTTGTAACTTTAACCAATTCAAAATTTGAGATACTGTTTGTCAAAATAAATTTTTCTTTAGCATTTACCTCATGTGCCTTGATCTCATCACTTGTGCTTGAACCATTTCCAAAAGGAACATACTAATTCTTTATTTATTTTTCAATCTCAAATCCATGAGTTGACATATATCCTTCCATCTTTGTCTTCTATAATGCATAGTCAGTTCCATCAAATCTAGGGAAATCAATTTGCTTCACCATCTTGGATCTACCTTAAGTAGTTAAGCTCTTCTCCAAGGAACCTTGCTCTTATACCAATTGTTGAATGAACAAGAAAACTTAGAGGTGGTTTGAATTAGTTTTAGAAAATTAAAACATCAAAACCCTCAACAGTAATCAAATCCACATGCATTCATTAAATGGGCCTTATTATGTTAATGTGATTAATCATGAAATGCAAATAATAGAAACTAAAATAACAACACCATACACAAGAGAACACCATATTTACATGGAAAACCCAATGAGGGAAAAACCACTATGAGGATTAGCTCACAATATAAGTAATAGAAAAATTGGTACAAGAGTGCACTACCAGAATAGGACACACTGTCCAAAAAGGCTCACAGCCAGGGCTCACTACCACAAAAATAATACAAGAAGATAGAAGAGAAATGTTACATACAGGAAAACTTCTCAATGCAACAAAGAGTCCACCACAATTGCTCCAACACTTTCACAGCCTTGCATGAAATATTTTGGACACCTTCAACTCATTTCCTTCATGAATCCAACACTTGAAATTTGAATTTCTCTGCTCAAATTCACATTACATGCATCACTCACATTGATCTCACATCTATCTTGACTCTATCTTGATTCTATCTTGCATCTCGAAACAACACCACGCTTATTTATATTATCCTCAATATGAAAAACCTTCTCCAAGGTTGGTAACTATTTGTTATACTTACAAATTCAAATTAGGTCAACACCTAAACATTCCCACGGTGGATAGGAATAAAGGTGGCCAAAATAAATCCTTAACTAGGACCCAAATAGATACCAATACACCTCAACACTCTTTCTTAACCCTTGCATGTAGTTTCAACACAAGGTTAGCCAATACCCATGCTAAACACCATAAACATTAAGTACATGCTTTCTTAATTCAATTAGAAACTTTTGGAAAAAAAAATGCATTTGAACATGATCTAGAATAATCTTTGAACTACCTGAGATTCATCAAAAACTTCATCCAATCTCGCTTCATACAAATACTTCATCTCAATTAAATTAGTAAACCTTATTCACACACTAACACATGAAACACACACTATATTGTACCAAATCAAGTGAAACCTTGAAATATGAAAGATACAAACATTATAAGAAACTCCCCAAATCCACACAACCTAAAGCCAAATTGTGGAGAAACACAAAGCAAATACATTTCTCCCAAGCCACAAAAAACATTACTAAAAAACTAGTTCACATACTGGTGAAAATATATCATTTTGTATAATGATCCAAAAACCCAAAATTTGAATATAGCTACCTCTAACAGCCTTGAACAACATGTACCAAATCTGTATAGGCATAGCATCAACATAGAAGAAACATGGAGCACATCCTTGCAGTACATTCTAAACACTTGCACAACATTGT
Organism: Sequoia sempervirens; assembly: GCA_007258455.2. Classification (NCBI taxonomy): domain Eukaryota; kingdom Viridiplantae; phylum Streptophyta; class Pinopsida; order Cupressales; family Cupressaceae; genus Sequoia; species Sequoia sempervirens. Next base: position 219,346,848 of record VDFB02105785.1, on the reverse strand, counting down.
TTACTCTGTTTATCAATTTTTTTCAAAAGTACTTGAAAGCCAAGCATTAGAGACACCATCTCAACTTAGTACTTCATTCTAACTCATCTTCATTCATTGTAACAAAAAAATAGATCCATGTACTCACAATACCTCCTCAAAATCTCAACTACACATGCACAACCTGTAACAACATGTTTTCCTCTTTTTCACAATTTTCTCAATATCCTCGACATCTCCATCATGCAACAACTTCCTTAACACATAATTGAAATCAATGAAAACATTAGTTAGTAGACTTCCTATTAACATCAATGACACTACCTTCATACTTGAAATAGTTTTTGAGCTCTATAATATCATTGTAGAAAGGATATACGCTGACCCTAAATTCGTGGATCCCTTGTGTGTGATTTTGGAATTTCATTTTGGGGGAAACACCTTTTCATGATGTAGCTTCATTTGGAAACATATACTAGAAGTAGGGATTTCTAAATAAGCTCTCATGTCTTCTTTATTTTTAGCATTTATCATTTTTCTACTTTAAATTAATTTCTCACAACATGGTGTTTATCAATTTCTTTAAAGTGGGGGGCATATGTTTGCATTATCATTTCAACATATTTTGACTATACCTTTTGTTTCATAATGTGTTATTCTTACTCCACGTGATGTGTCTTCTTCTTAGTGGTGTCATTGGGTTGATTTTTCAAAGAGCATGACCTTTCTTGGCATGCAACATTCCTCTTAGTGGTAATGCTACGCATCACATTCCCTAAGTTGTGAATCTTTTATCCTAGAATTTTCCTCTCTTGGAGACATTAGGTATGATGTTCCCTAAGAGGATACCTTGCATAAGCTAGCAAGACCTCTTTGAACATGTAGATTATCCTATTTGTATTTTTTTCATAATTTTTTAGCATAATGCAACTTTCTAACCTTGTGAAGCTTGAAGTTACAACCTTTTTTCATGGCCACCAATCATAACTCGACTTGCTTGTCTATGGAACCTTATTTATGGAGTGTTATGAGTGTTTAGCATAATGCAACTTGCTAAGCCTTATGAAGCTGGAAGTTCATATTGTGTGGTGCCTTGTCAAAGTTATCAAGAGGTTAACTTTGGTATGGTTATGGAAGCCTAATAATATTCTCTCATTTTCCACTTTTGGGGGCTCACCTAGTGGAGAATTGATTTCATTAGCCCATGTGAGCATGCATTGTTGTTTGCATAGTGGATAGAAAGTTTCACTTGTAAATTTTTTTGGACAAACAACTAAGGCTTGATCCACATCAATTTAGACAAATAGTTGAGTCTTGATTCACCCCTTTTCTTTTTCTTTTTCTTTCTTTTAGTATTTGACATTGTATGATTGAGTATCTTGTCATTGTTGCGTATATGTTTAACATAGGTATGTATCTCCTTGTGCTTTTGTTGGTTTTTCCATGAGATCTGAGATCTTGGGGGCTTGTTCATCATCCTTGATCTTTTTCATCTTATCCTTCCAATAGTTGTACTTGATTACACCTCTCTTGATTGTCTACTTAGTGTGATTTTGACGTAAGGTCATCCTCTCACTAAAGTGGGGGCTAAATTTACTATAGAAAAATGTATCCCTTTACATTTTCACAATTGTTTGGGCCCTCCTAATTAAAATAGACTTAATAATACCTTAATTTAGTGTTGAAAAATGTATCTCTAAATAAATTTTCACACTTGTTTGGGCCCTCTTAATTAAATGGACTTAATTGTGCCATAATAAGCCCTTTTATTCATTTACAAGCCTAATAAATTACATTTTTTGATGGGGAAACCCGATAATAATTAATGCCAACACATAATACTTTACCTTGAGCAATGTGTGTTCTAGGAATAGGGACCTAGTTAGGCCTTTGAACCTAAATTTAAAATATTGTTTTGGTGGTATTTTAAGGTTCCCAAACCCATATTTCAATGTCAGCTTGTAATATTTGAATTTTGAGAAATTAAGGATGCATACTTATAAATACAAGGTTGTTTCACTAAGTTTCACCTAGAATTTCAAGATATCTCAAGAGCACTTTGAAGATAAATTTCACAAGAGAAAATTTGATGATCAAGAGCATTCAAGATTAGATATATTAGATATTTATTGCAACATTCAAGATCCAATCATCAAGTCAAAGTCTTCTTGCATCATGTATTTTTTGGAGCTAACATTGTGATGTAGGTTTCAAGATAAAGTTCAAGTATCAAGATCCAAAAATATTGAATCCATTTCATGCAAGTTGTAGACCTTACAAGGTCTCCATTATCAAGGTTCATTCAAGGGTTTGTTGAGTGGTAACATAGCATTGTTCATTCTTCATTCCTTCTTTCATTCTTTATTTATGTAGACATGGAAAATGTATTGATTGACATTACACACCTTCTCCTGATTTTCTAACATCATTTCCTCCTTAATCATCTTCTCGACTTGTCATCAAACTCCTCTCTTAACTAGATTAGATCAATTTTATCTAATTAAGTTGTCATCTCCTGTTAATTGAATAAATCATTTTTTTATTTAATTAACCTTGTAGTCTATATTTAATTAAATAATCCCTTTTATTTGATTAAATCTTTAAGATTATCTTATTAAATTAAATCAATTCTTTTTTAATTTAAGCTAACATTCATTCTTTTTAATTAAATAAATCAAAATATTTATTTGATTAGTCTCTAAAATAATATTCTTCTCAACTTTGATTTAAATCAACCCATAAATATAAATCAAATTGTCACATCATCTAATCCATCATTAAATTAATTAACCCTTGATTAATTTAATTGCAATCCATGTCACATCCTCTAGATTTTGCCACTTGCTCAATAAATCATTTATTTTGAATTATTTAAATCTCTAATTACTTTCAAAAATGCATCAATGGTTGGAATATTCCCCAAATTTGAAAATCCCTCCAAAAGGATGTGTCCTTTCAACAAGGCATTTAACTTATCTTACAAGTCCTTTTGTTGATCCATGTGACATTAACTTCACCTTTCACCTCATACTTCAAGCCATCTTTTGAATTTAAAATCTCCCCCTCTTTGGCACATTGATCAAAATGTTCTCCACCTTTGTCCATTAGCATGATGAAAAGTGGTATCATGTCATTGGTTTACATTTTGTCCCACATCCTCCATATCTTTCAAATCCTCCATCATTCACATCTATAAATAGAGACCTCTATTTTTTTAGGGGAGAAACAATCAATGAAAAATCATAATTCTCATTTGAGGAGGAGAATTGAGGAAAATTTATCATCTTCATATCAAGTTCATCCATTCTTCATCCATTTTTATCATTTCTTAGCTAGGTTATGTAGGAATTTCTCCAAGGAAGTATCAAATCTTCATCAAGTCATCACAAAGCTTACAAGGGATTGGGAAAGGGCCATTTTCCACATCAAAATGACACCAATTCACCCATAGGATTAAGAGTTTGCTTGATTTAATAGATTTCTTTATTTTGTTCTTCATTTATTTCTTATTTTGTGCATTGTAAATGAATTCTATGGGGAATGTTTGGTTTAACTTGCATATGAATCTAATTATGTGATTATTTGTTCTGTTTATGCAGGTCTATAATTGACATTCATAATTTCAATTCAAAGTTTAATTACCCAAATGAAGTTTGACCAAGGAAAACCCCAATTCACCAAAAAAAAACAATTTTGTGTGTGTTGAAAATTTAGGTTGAAGAAGGATTGAAGACCTTTTGAAGTGCAAGATTGGAAAAGTTGTCAACGATATAAAAGTTGTCAAAGTTGTCAAATCATGGAATATGACATAGAAATTTTATTTCTGACCTTTCGACACTAAAGCCTTTTGTTGACATTAAGTTGTGTAAGTAATTACCCACAAACTTCAATTTGGATTTTAAAATTACACAAATCTTGCAAGTGTGAGTGGAGCATATTGCGTACATTCTCTCTCTTTGGTTTGTAACAAAAATTGATCAAGTTATGGATACATTTGCTTGCTTTTTTTTATCTTTGAGGGCCTACCTTGTGGGAAAATGTACTCACCCAAGGGAACGAGCCAACCGGAAATAGGCTAAAGCCAAGCGACTTCCACTTGGGATATAAGTGTGGATATTGGAACAAAGGCCAATATCATGAAGATTATTCCAATGAGAAGGGAAACAATGGTCTGGATGGTCCCCCACAAATGGAATGCCCACATTAAAACCCTTGTTTAGAAAGGCTAAAATCCCTATCTATTTGTTGGTGCAAGAATGGTCATTCTAAAGCCACCCCACACTTTTATGGATTTTAGTAGAGATGGAAAGTATGCCATGGGAGATTCATGGGTACTGATGCTTGGATGCCCTGAAACAAGTGTTGAGTCATGGAGGGGAGCCAATGGGGTCGAGCATCTAACCATCCGCTAAAAGTAGGTGTAGTCGGACTTTTCCAAGTGGGGACTCAACAAATACTGTATCAAATATCCATAGGTTGTGATTGTTCTTGAAATAAAAACGCATTGCTTGATCAAAAACATTGGAAGAAAAAACATTTAACATGAGCATCAAATATCAAACCCTTTAGGAGAATAAAATATCCTTGAATGAATTCAGATGTCTTTGCTTGCCCTCGGGATTCTCATCCTTAGAGGCTTCTAAGAATTTGGATTTCATCTCAATTTTCTCTTACTAAGGTCAACATTAGGAAACTTTTTCCTTGATTTTTCTAGATTTCCACATAATGGACTTTATGGGATGAAAGAGAATTAGGAAATTGGTCATCTAGTTTCAAAAGCTAACCAAGAGTGTGTTTGTGATAAGAGGAATTCATTAAGAAAAGTTAAGAAACAATTGGACCCCACACATGTGCTTGGTATCTTTTGGTCATATGGTTTTCATGCAAACATTGGTCTTTTGGTTTGAACTACTCTTAGGTAAAATAAATTTCTTCAGTATCTTGGTCTTGTAAAAAAGGTCCCTGTTAGGTTCATTTGAAATCAAATCAAACACTTCATCCATCCCAAACATCTATCAAAATTTGTCCCACAAATAACTTTAGAGATTTGGAAACATCATTATCTAGACTTGGGTACATACTTAAACCAAATCAAACTCATCTAGTTAGTTAGGTGTGTTTGGATGAATCCTTCCTCACACACTTAGTTAAATTATCACTTATTTGAACAAGTTTATCCTAAATATCATGTCTAATATCTTAGGGTTTACAAGTTCATTATCCAAATGAAACCAATAAAAATCAAATCCTAAAAGTCTAGCATTGATCCAAAGTTCCTAAATGTTCAATACCCATATCATTCACCCCTTTCATCCTTCATCTCATCATTAGTCATAAACACCTTAGAGGTTCACTTTTGCAACAAGGTCAAAACAAAAGAATAACATGGAATATAAACTTGATCTATACATCATAAGCAGTCTAAACCAACCAAACTATCAAAGTCTTACAATGCAAATTGATTATCAACACTCACATTTATACAATTCATGCATGGGATCATTATCTCCTACAAACCTCAATGGTACAACAAATGTGAGTATGCCTAGTCAATATTTTGGAACATCTTTCCCAATGGTAGATTTAAATCCAAGTCCAAACCTACAAATCTATCAACCAAGCAATCAATGCATGAGTCTTCAACAAAGCAACATTATCCCACTAAATCCATACATGCCAAATGTGAATATACCAAGTGCAAGTGTACCAAACATGACCATTTTGAATCCACACTAGGAAAACATTGGGATATATATGTTCACAAATCATACAAATGTTGTTCAAAGTCCAAACAAGATGATAACAACTCCAATGTATTGATCCAAGTCAAGATAACACCATGCAAAATCAAAGTTACCTAAATAAGGGAAATGTGATTCCCAACCACAACAATATCAATTTCAACCCATAATGCCAAATCTGAATGTCATCCCAAATCAAAACATTATCCATGATTCCATGCAAACACCACAATTGTACATTCCAAATCTACTTGAACAAAAGCCAAATAAACTATATCAAGGAAGTCAAAATCAAAATCAAGATCAAATTTTGCTAGATCAATTTGCTTCACTTGAAGAAATAATTGAATTATTGAGCCAAGAGACATATTCACTCCAAATTCAATACATTATTCCTTTGGTTGAACCATTTCATCAAAGCATTGAGTTGTATCCACAACCACACCAAGAATAATATCTCCAATGTCAAGAGGTTGGATATCAAGATCAACAACATCAACAACAAACCCAAGCTCCACATCCCAAAGATCAATCACCACATCTCAAAGATCAATCACCACATCTCCAAAATCAATCATCACAAGGTCAATTTAAAGTACAAGTCTCACAAGGTAACAAACGAGAATACACACCACTTGGAAACCCAATTGAATCGATCATGCAATAGTTAGTACAAGAAAATATCATCACAATCCCTATCTATGACAACTATCAAGAACCCCTAGTGAAACCGCCATGGTACAATGAGAATCACCTTTGTGATTTCCATAAAATCAAGGGACACACAACATAAAATTGTATTTGACTCAAAAATCTCATCCAGGACCTAATTGATCAAAAAAAATAACTATGGAGGACAATAATCAAGATTCAACCACTAGCGATAGTATTGAAAATCTCTCCACAATTGTTGAGAACAAGGATCAAGATCAATCCATCACTGAGCACCTTGAAGTTGTGTCTACCTCATCTGAAGATCAAATCAACATATATCAAGAGTCACTTTTCAATCACTGTCAAAATCTAGCAACAATACCCAACAATCATCTGATTCAAGAAATGTCAACATCACTTGACCCTATGGTTGAAGACATTGACAATCTCTCTTCTACAATTATTTAAAACAATGTTCAAGATCTCTCCATTAATGAGCACATTGAAAATGTTTCTACCCCATCCGACGACCAACTCACCATACATCAAGAGCCACTTTTTAGTGATCTATTTCAAGGAGTGTTAGAATTATTTGATCCCATTGACATAATCTATGATCCATCGACCAATGATCATATTGAAAATTTCTCTACATCGCCTTATGAGTTAGAGGACATATTTCAAGAATTTATCCCAAAGCATGATCAACATCTTTCACCAAAGTCTAGCAATGGTCCTTTCCAAGACATATTAACATCCTTCAACCTCATGGTTGCAAATATTGAAGGAATATTCAACTCAACATTTGATCCAAGTCCACTCAAAGATCAAGAGTATATTGAGCCACTTCTCATGTCTAATGATGGCATCCAAGAATCCTTTATAAGCAATACATCCTTTGAAACTGACCCATGTCAAGAACTTGATCCAAACCATGTCGAAAGCAATTCTAAAATCATTCAAGATCAAGAATTTGCATCTCCAAGCACTACAATGATCTAATGGACACTCTTCTATCTATACAAGATGATACAAATGATGATCACATCCATATAGCACATACCCCTTTGTATACCCATGAGATGCTTATTGTGGATGGACATGCAGATGATATTCATTCAAAATAGGATTCCTTTACTCCTGACATTATTACACAAAAAGAGTGGGTTATTGATTCCCACGGTCAAACTAAGTTGTCAACATTAGGATCAAATATATCCCAAATTTAGACTAAGGACATCATGTGTGAAGATATCCAACATTATCCTCTCAAGGAAATAGGTTAGACAAAACATAATATTCTGAAGTCAGCAGAGCAACAAATTCCAATAACATTATTTATAGTGGTCATTTATCAAAGAATTCATTCTAAACAAGAGCTCTTAGAATATGCAGAATCAAAGCATGAAAGTGATACTACCACCAGACTAGGGGAAAATATGTCTCAAGGAAACATCAACTTAGGGATCACGAAGAATGCTTATGATGAAATCAACGCCAATACTACAACCAACCACGTTATGAATCTTCATCCACCCATCACCCCATCCATGAATTGGGACCAACGTCGAAAGAAAAAATTGAATCAAAGTGCAAAGAACATTATCAAAACAAAATAATTTGGGAAGCATAATGGATGAATCAAATGCACATGGATACCAAAGAATACAAGGAAATATTATCCCTATCAAACTCCATTAGTCAAAGAAGCTATGGAGTAAAATAAGAAAGGGAAAAGTATCCATCAAAGATGTCCACAAAGGAAAAAGCAGGCTTCCTAAGCAACATACAAATTGTATCAAGTAGTTGGTCCTAATTCCATGCACACCTTCATATCTAACCATCATTTCTCATCTTCCCAAGTTTGGAGAATCAAAGATTCCAAATTATCAACCAATCCATATTTTATTCCTAAACATACTCCATCCACGCCTCCACGCATGATATCCAATTCTCACATTGACCATCTATTGGCAACAACCCTTCATCATAAGGATTCAGAAGGCACTCTATCGTGATGTGTGCACAAAGACAGAGTTAACTCCGGTATCAACAAAGTAGATCAAGAGTCTCAAAAGTTATTTTCAAGTGCACATATCTTGGAAAATAAGCTTCTTCAAGGAAGATGTCGATGGCACATTATGACAAGGGCATCTAAATCAACACCACAAGGTGATTCAAAATGAGCTTAAAATCTTTCAAAAAAATACAAAAGAATATAAAAATCTAAAAATCTAAAAAAAATAAAAAAATCATGAAAATAGTAAATATGAAAATCATCCTCTAGTGAAAACCACTACAATGGTGCTTTGGATAGGTACCATGATGAAAACCTAGCAAACATGTGTCATGTGTAGAATCAAGATCTGTGTGCGCTAGTTCAAGTGGAAGCATCTCATCCCTTCAATAATAAATCCAACATTCCATCCATCTCATCCATAATAAATCCACTCATCCATGAACCATTTATCCAATCCATTTTCATCCATCTACACCCATTTTCCAAGTTATCTTGATCTTAACAAATTTTGGTGCACACTTTATGCTTGTTTATGGTAAACATATTGACATGGGTCAATTTCATTGGTCCTATTCTATCCAACGTTATCTAAGCCATGAAGCACTATCCAAATGAGCCTTATTTGAACACCTTATCTTAGTGCAAGATAATTCATATCCATCCATCCATACACCTATCCAAGCATTCATCCATGGCATTTCATACATTGCTAGACATTGGGGGCAGATATGTATATCTTTCTTCAGGAATAAATCTGATCTATATCCTCCAACTTATGTGGTGATCCAAACATTGGAAAAAGTGAAATCAAATTGGTCAAATCACTTGTGAGAAAGAATTCAAATCACTAGACCATGGCATGTTTTGACAAGAAGATGTTCTTTATAAAGCTTTATCTTTCATTGATCATCAATCCAAACAAACAATATTAGTTACATCTAATTTGCACGTCAATGTCACATCAAATCATTCAAACAAATTTTGTTCCAAATCAAGCTTCATCAATCCTAATCAATCCAATCAATCCCTCATCATCTTGGGATATCCTTCCCAATCCTTGTGTTGCTTAACACTATCCTTGCATTGTTGTGTATCCTCAACAATGTTATCATCATCAATCCATCGATCTTATCAATCAACCCTAGTTTGGTTTTCAACAAAATCCCAAAATAGAGCATTGATATTGTCACACACATCCATATCCAAATCACCAGAATCATGCAAAAAATCCAAAAACATCAAAAAATAAAAAAATCCAAAAACATCAAAAAATACAAAAATCCAAAAACATTCATAAAATCTTAGAAAACCAAAAAATCACAAAATTTGAAAATCAAAACATTTACAAAAAACTCAAAAAATACCAAAAATAACCTCAAAATATTTCAAAAAAGATCAAAAACATTCAAAAGAACCCAAAAAATGTCATCCATCCCCCATCTCACTTTCAACCGCAATAAAATTCCACTCATAATAAATCATTATCATCCTCAACCTTTGGTGAAGCTATTGAAAACAAGTGTCACAGTTTAAAAGTGAAAACTCAAACGTCAAAGTCTCAAGTCTAGGTCAGTAAGTAAACAAGTTGGTCAACTCTTTGTGTCAATAGCTCATCATCGAATCAGTCCCAAATCAATCATTTGATATCATCATGTCCTAGGATGAATCCTTCCTACAATGGATATCAACATCAGATATCACTATAGTTTAGTCTTGGCCAATGGTATGAAGAACATTATCTTGTTTGTTTACTTTATCTTTGTCTTGTTGATTTATCTTATTGTGCTCATTCCAAGGACCTCTCGATGATGTCTAATCAAAAGATTTAGAGAGATAGGAATGGGGCAAAGATCATTATCTTTTTATATATTGTTCTTGTTGGATGTCTTTGTAATATAACCTCGACGAATACTTGTTTTATTAGGTGTGTATGGAAGGTGTTTTAGATATCTTATTGACCACATAGGAAGGCTTGCCTTTCTATGTTTTGGTCTAAGACATTTGAAGTACTTGAAGTGCATCCTAGTAAGGTTTTCGTATGTCAGGTGTGAACAAGGATACTCCTATCTAATTGTCAATTCAAAGTCCATCACACTAGGTGCAACAACATCTTGGTTCTCTATACCTTGATGCGCCACTCCTATGTGTGTTATCAAACATAAGGTAAATAGCCCTTTTAAAATCCCAATTCCTAGTAAGCAAATCATCATCATCATCATCATCTCTAATAAAGTTGGCTTGTTGGATTCTCTTATCTTATCTTATTTTCTTTTATCTTCTTTCTGCATTAACATGGTACCATGACAATTAATCACAAATCATCACTAAATGCATCCATCCTGCATCCAAAAACCATCAGCATAATGCATATCATATCATATAAGAAACATTGATCATCTCACATGCATTGCATCTCATCATTCCATAATATAGATTGGTTATTCTAAGCATCTCATAAACCACACATTTATCATCCAGTGCATACTCATAAAAGCATCATCATATCACATCATGTGCATCCATATCATCCATGCATCATCATATCATCTCATGTCATCTCACATATCATCAAAATAATACAACTGTCATGGTACAAATCAAGGTCAAGTGTGTGTAATATATCAAAATATTTGAATCTATCTACATCAAATATTCAATTTGAACTGATCTTGAACCTCTTTGTCATGAGATTGACCCTCAAATTAAACTTTTCACCCAATCTCTTGAGGGGGTAGCATATTGGCATATTTCCTTCATTGGGGCAACATTGGGGAAAATTTTGAAATCAATTTTTTTTTTAATTTTTGTCACAACACATTTATTCTTTGAAACAACGCAACAAGTGCCTTGCTTCAAAGAGGGGAAAAATGTAGACATGGAAAATGTATTGGTTTATTTTACACACATTATCCTTATTTTCTAACATCGTTTCCTCCTGAACCATCTTCTTAGATTGTCATCAAACTCCTCTCTTAACTAGATTAGATCAATTTTATCTAATTAAGTTGTCATCTCTTATTAAGTAAATAAATCGTTTTTATTTAATTAACCTCATAGTCTCTATTTAATTAAATAATATCTTTAATTTGATTAAATCTATAAGGTCATCTTATCAAATTAAATTAATTCTTATTTAATTTAAGCTAACATTCATCCCTTTTATTTAAATAAATCAAAATCTTTATTTAATTAGTCTCTAAAATCATATTCTTCTCAACTTTGATTTAAATCAACCCATAAATATAAATCAAATTCACATCATCTAATCCCTCATTAAATTAATTAACCCTTGATTAATTTAATTTCAATCCATGTCACATCCTCTAGCTTTGTCCACTTGCTCAATAAATCATTTATTTTGAATTATTTAAATCTCTAATTACTTTCAAAAAGGCATCAATGGTTGGAATATTCCCAAAATTTGAAAATCCCTCCAAAAGGATGTGTCCTTCCAACAAGGCATTTAACTTATCTTACAAGTCCTTTTCTTGAGCCATGTGACATTAACCTCACCTTTCACCTCATCCTTCAAGCCATCTTTTGAATTTAAAATCTCCCCCTCTTTGGCACATTGATCCAACTGTGCTCCATCTTTGTCCATTAGCATGATGAAAAGTGGCATCTTGTCATTGGTTTATCTTTTGTCCCACATCCTCCATATCTTTCAAATCCTCCATCATTCACATCTATAAATAAAGACCTTCTCTATTTGTTTAGGGGAGACACAATCAATGAAAAATCATAATGCTCATTTGAGGAGGAGAATTGAGGAAAATTTATCATCTTCATATCAAGTTCATCCATTATTCATCCATTTTTATCATTTCTTAGATGGGTTATGTAGGAATTTCTCCAAGGAAGCATCAAATCTTCATCAAGTCATCACAAATCTTACAAGGGATTAGGAAAGGGCCATTTTCCACATCAAAATGACGCCAATTCCCCTATAGGATTAATATTTTACTTGCTTTAATAGGATTTAATAGATTTATTTGTTGTTTTCTTCATTTATTTCTTATTTTGTGCATTGTAAATGAATTCTATGGGGAATGTTTTGTTTAACTTGCATATGAATCTAATTATGTGATTTTTTGTTGTGTTTATGCAAGTCTATAATTGAGATTCACAATTTCAATTCAAAGTTTAATTACCCAAAAGACGTTTGACCAAGGAAAACCACCATTCACCAAAAACAAAAAAAATTCCCCATGTGTGTGTTGCAAATTTAGGTTGAGGGAGGATTGAAGACCTTTTGAAGTGCAAAACTGGAAAAGTTGTCAAAGTTGTCAAATCACGAAATATGACCTACAGATTTGATTCATGACCTTTCGAGACTAAAGCCTAGATGATTTAGAAGCTATAGATCAACATCAGAGGCTCCCAAAAGTTTCTAAAAAAACCTGATAAAAGACCCATTTTCACATGGGAAAATGAGTCCTAGTTTTCCTTCAGAAAATGACTTTTGGTGACTGGTAAACACCTTTTTTCCCTTCTCAGATCTACAATTAGTTTTCTAGTTATGCTAATATTGAGTTTTATATTGTTATTTCAAGTTTGATTTGGAATAATTAGGTTGACTTTCTATTTTTAATTTTTCTCCCAAAAGTGTTGTTTTACCTTGACCTCCATCCTCAAAGCATAAGGAAATATGAAGATTCTCACATTGGGTTCATTCACCTAAGGGTTGTTAGTCAGTTCACTGTGAGGATCTCATTTCCTAATGAAATAATGAGAAATAGGTCCATAATACCCCATTTGTTATAAATCCATTTTGGTGAATCTATTTTTCTTTGTTTCATACATAAACACACTTGCCAAATATAATATTGTAGCACACAGAATTTAAATCATATTTGTTTTACCTCCTAGGACATACTCAATTTCATGCTATGATTTGATCTTGTATAAGATAATGTTATGAGAAATAAATAAGAACAATATCAACACACAACAAATTTGATCGAAGGAAAAGCTTGGATGCCAACTTGCTTCTTTTATTGATTGAATCTTGATTTACACCTTAAAAAAAAAGTTTCAAAATTCTTTTCAATTTGGAAGAACTTATCTTCATAAGTTAAAAGATGATATTTACAAAAGAATCCCATCCTATATATAGAGAAAATCCAAGAGCTAAAATAGGAAAATTACAACTAAGTTGACTTGAATTCAAAGGAAGAGTCTAATTTGATTTGGGACTTCACTCTTCTTACATGTAATTTTTATGTTACAAAAGAAAAGTAATATGTCATCTACAAATTACAAATTACATAAAGGAAAAACTTAAAAATAAACTAAGCATAGACAAGCATGTTCTTTCATTCTTCATCATTCTCCTCCACAAAGGCTTCATATCTTTTTAAAGCATCTTGGACTTTAGAATCATCTAGTCCAGATGTATGATTGGAGATAGCGAGTACTCGTGTGATGGATTCCTTTATATTGATATGTTCTTTCTTATGTTTATCCAAAATTATTTTCAAATTATCTAGAGACACTTGAAAATCTACTAACTTATCAATGGAAGCTAAGGAAAAAGCTTTTGAATCAATCTCTTTCTAATTTAGTGATGTGAACTCTTAGATAACCATTTCCACGAGAAGGACCTTCTAATTTTCATCAAGTACTTGATAAGGAAGCTCACCAATCTTGGTGATGTGATTGATTCTTTGTCATTTCCCATCTCCTAAGCTTCTTCCAGGTCTTTGATTAGTTCATCGATGACATCCATTTTATGTTTCATTTTCCCTCGTAACTCAATGAACATTTTTCTATTGGGGATCACACCAACTTCCACCAACACATCAAGTTTGAGATCTCTCATTTTGGTCCAAGATTCAAGACCTTTCTCTAACACTTGTAGATTTTGAGTTAATGCATTAATTATCTAGTTCAATTCTATTTTCACATCCTCCATGTTGTCGATCAATTCAATTGAAGACTTTAACAATTGTGTGCCCTATGCCAATATTATGTCCATCCATTCAGTGGTAGTCTTGTCTTGTGCATGAGTTCTTTCGATCTTTTGAATTATAGGATCATCCAAACTTGCAATAATAGGTTAAATGACCTTCAAAGATTGAGTTATCTTTTGAAGTATAGATGTGAGTTGTTCCATCCTGGCCTTCAATTGATCCTTTATTATTTTGTCCCTATCATACTTTTCAAGAAAAGAGGCAATTTGGTATGTACAAGATCATCATGGAAAAAATAAGCCCTTAAGTGGCAAAAAATTTAGAAAAATCAGAGTTAGGCAACTTGATGTAAAAATTTGAATAAGTTATCTATATTATTCCAAAAATATGTAAGAATAGAATTTGTAGTAAATTGAATGTAGTTTCTAAAATACTAGGTTTATTTTAAAAAATAAATCTATTTGGTGAAAATTTGAAATTTCAATGTAGTAGTACTTAAATTTTATGGAAAAAATAAGAAGTAGGTGTCTGTCTGACCACCCTTACCACAATAAAATGATAACATTTTTTTATAATATTTTAGATATAAGTAGAGGACTCATGTCTGGATGTGATGCATATTTTTTGTAATTTTTTTTGAATTAAATAATTAATTATGATTTTTTATTACAACTTTTAAAAAATATAAAAACTCACATGTCTGACCACTTAACTTGGTCAAAACTTCATGAAATTCATTTTTTTTAATCCTATAGTATGTGAAGCATATAATATGATGCATGTTTCGGATTCAAAAAATGTGATACTATTTGAAAGCTATAGATGTTTTTCAATTAGCCTATCAATTAGGACTTTAGTCGTAATTCAAATAGAAAATGAATAATAATTATTTATTAAATTCAAAGTAAAGCTTAATTTATTTTGGTGGAAAGCTAAGAATCTCCTTTAAAAACCCTTTTCATTTCATCAATTTTGGGTTAAAAAAATGTCGTCAGCCACATACCCATCATATCACCACTTTTTGGCCTATCATGATCTTGCACATACCCAATTAATACATACAAATCTTCCTTTGCACCTTCATGATTTTTTTTTCCCAATTCTATCCTAGTGATTACATACTTTGAAAAATCAACTTCTTTTGTAGTCTTATCTAAGGTAGGTTGTGCTACCTCAGCATACTTATGACTTGATTTGTCAACCAACATGCCCCTGAAATAGTTTCAACTTTCTTCATAGACTTGGTCTTTATAGGAACTAGTTGGCCAAAATCAAAGTCATCTAGAGAAACAAATTGTGTCTTCCTTTTAGGTGTTTTTGATGCTATGGATGGAGAGTTAAAGAATCTCCTTTGATACCTTTCACCATGGTTTTTATTTATGGAGTTTCACTCACAATAGTGGTGGTTACAAGTGATGGAGTATGAGTTAGAACTACAATTGGAATTTCTACATTTGACACATTATGTGAGGAATAAAACATGAATTTTTCAAACTCAGATTGTGTGCACATCAAAATTAGGTGATGAAAAACTAGACAAAGAAGATAAGGGTCCAAAAACATTTTCATTATTATTATGAGGACTCTCAAAAATTGACCCACTAGTTGGAGGTAAATGAATTGACTGAATGGATAAAGAAGGAGCAACATAAATTGTGGAAGCAGAAGGCAAAGACTATTCACATGTGACAACAAGGAGAGTGAGACTTGGAAATGTAGTAGTTACAAGAGAGGAAGAAATGGGTGAATTTTTTGGTGCAGTCTCAGGGTGTGAAGTGACTAGAGATTCTTGTGTTTCTTCAACTAGATTTTCCTCTCCTTGTTTTGCACCCTAAATGGATGTCTCTTCCTATCACTTACTCTTGTCTCCTTTCATTGTCAAAATAAACTTAGGTACCTTTCTAGTACTTGGAGTATCATCATTTTCTTAGTCCTTAATTCCCCTTTTCTTTTACCTATAGGCCTTTGAGTTTCCTCCTCTTCTAATCATGTATTTAAATGCTTCAATTTGATACCCTTTTCCTACAACCAAACATTAGTGTTTGCAAGAATATGTTGGAATCTCTCTCTTATTGAAATCATCTCCTTTTTCAACCACTGGATTGACGGCAACGAGGTATTAGAAATCTTATTCTCTTCATAGGTAGGATCAACAATATCATCTTCATCTTCCATATCCTCAGGGATATCAACAAGATCCAAGTCTCTAATATGCTCTAAGGTAAGCTGATTGTAGTCAAGCTTCCTTATGTCTTTGTTAGTTCTTCACTCTGCCCATATTTCTTCAATTTTGTGTACATGAGTGTATATTTTCTTAAGTTCCTCCATCCACCTATAATCAAAGTCATCCTTTTGTACATTTTCATTGTCACCCATTGCATCTCTATCTCCATGGCCTTGGCTCTAGGAGAAGTAAAGATGGAGTATCTTCTAATGGTCAAAGGAAATTTGAACTTATCCTTGTTTGACTCAACCCAATTGTTGTGCACAACTATTATTTGTCTACATAGCTCCATAAGAAAAATCTTGTCACTAGGATATCTAGGGAGCATATATGGATATCCATGAAATCATCCAACTCCGATATATGTAAAGGTGGGAAACTATAAAAACATGCAACCAAACTTCTTGACCAGCTCCAATGCCTCATCTGATACTCTTTTCTTCTCAAGATCCTTACCAAACATGCACACATATTAGTAGAAAAAGGCATCATTGACTCTTCTGAAATGCTTGAGACTTTGCTTCAGAGTCAATTGAGGATACTACTCATTTGCAGGAATTATTTTCCTATCACCCTCCAAAGACAACCCTGGAAATTTCCTCATTGAGGCAGAAACATAGACTAGATAAGAAGTCATTGTAAGGGGGGGGAATAACATAAGGAAAATAAAATGAATTAAAAAAACTTAATTCAAACAAGATAAAATTCCAAACCCATTCTCATGAAATGCGAAATGTAAAGTCATGAATCCAAACAAATAAGCAACTAAGAAACTTAAATGAATCCAAAACAAAACAAGTCTTACCATACTGTGTTGAAGTTGTATTCATATTGATGTTGGATTGCATTTGAATCAATACAAAGCTTCCATTTGATGTTGCAAAAGCTTCAAAGTGTGTTAATGGTGTTAGAATGTGTATAAAAGACATCAAGAATTCAAATGTCAATTCAGCATGACTTCATTGCATACTCTATAGATTCTCTGATCATTTTTTAGAATGAAGAGGGTTGTTTTATAGATTCATGTTTTAAGATGAATGATCAAGATTTAGTTGTAAAAGATATCGATCAATGGTTGAGAACCATTGGGAGGAAATAGATTTGAATGATTAGTGGAATTAGGTTGGATTGATTGGGGGGATTGAAGAAATCAAGTTGAGTGATTAGTGGGGTTGAGGAATAGATTGAGTGGTTAGTGGGATTGAAGAAATCAAGTTGAGTGGTTAGTGGGATTGAGGAATAGATTGAGTGGTTAGTGAGATTGAAGAATATATAAGTTAGTCAACCGATTAGAGTGAGAAATCAATGGTAATGATTTTCTCAATCACAAAAAGGGTGAGGATAATTAATTAATTGAATAATTAATTAATATTTAGAGATGAGCATGAAAATCATGTTTGAATTTAACAAATAAAGTTCTATTTGTTTGTTGACTATGTTGAATGATTTTGAATAATTTATTTAATTATTTAGGTTTAGAGAGGGGAAAGTGATTTAATTAAATTATTAAATTATAACAATTTAATTGATTTAGATGAATAGGGTATATTAGTGACATAACTAAATAATTAATGTTTATTTAATTAACCAAGAAGAATAAAGTTAGATTAGGTGACAATATAGTGAATTAATTAAATAATTAAAGATTATTCAATTAATCAAGGAAAATAGGGTTTATTGATGTAAAATGATGTAAAATGTGATTAGATTAAAGATAATTATGTCGATAATGAAAAAATGTCATTTAGGATGTGTGATATGTGTTAGGTCATTTTTACATGTCTACATTTCACTAGTGTAGAAACAACAATAAATGACTAAAAAAACTACTAAAAATTACATATAAATAACTAAACTTGGTCACATGACTATTAATAGTTTATTGCCAGTCATTTATAACACGACCAAGTTCATGAATAAACCATTTTTAGTCATTTATTGGTTGTTTTGATTGATCAATTTGGTAGTATATTTAGTCATTAATTTAGTCATTGTTGTTAACTGGTCATTAATTTAGTCATGGTAGTTGTTTATTTAGTCATGGTAGTCATTTATTTATTCATGGTAGTCATTTATTTAGTCATGGTAGTTATTTATTTATTCATGGTAGCCATTTATTTAGTCATTGTAGTCATTTATTTAGTCATGGTAGTCATTTATTTAATCATGGTTTAGTTATTTATTTACTCATGAAAGAATTTATTTAGTCATTTATGAACTAATACTTTTAGATGTGTATGTAAACTCCTATGTTTGGAGAATGTTGTTACAATAACTAGTCTATGAAATTGCAAACCAAGAGAAGTTGTCATTGAAATTATGTTGTGATTGAAAGATATAAAATGTTAAAGCTCTTATGTTATACTAGAAAAATTAAACTAAAACAATCATTAAACTTCAATAAATCTAATCAGAGGACTAAACATCAATGTTGGAAAATAACTCATTGTATATTCAAATTGTATATAAAATATGTTACAAAGAACTATATATAGAGAGTTTTTAAGACAACGAATAGGTTGTATGAAGAAATAAACTTGAGATTAGATGAAGGGAGAAAAAACAAAACTAATAAAATAAAACTTACAAAAAAGAATGTTTCATAGTATGCAAATTGTTGATTTATTATGCTTTTAAAATTGAAAAAAACTAAAACTACAACTAAAAAGCCATTGGTGTGAATGTATGTCTACAATGATGCCATTGTTGCACATGGGGTGGGCTATAAATTCATTGGATTAATGGAAAAGTATGTGAAACAATTTCTTGTGTTTGATATTTTGCTGCAAGAGAAAATGGGGTATATTAGTATGCAAAAAAATAATAGAAAAGGTTGCTATATATAAAATGTGTAAACAAGGTCTGGAAGTTTCTTTTCACTTGTTCTATACCATCTTAAAGTATTATGTAATGGAATACACTCTTGATCAAGGCTCCTAATTCTGTGTAGAATAAGGTCTATGTTCCTGCATTTAAATTATGCTTGTTGTATGGTAGAGTAAGGAACTGGTTTTGTATTTTCTCCTTGCTCTATACTTGTCCACAATCAAAAATTAAATTGTACAATCCATCTAAAGGAGGTTATTAGTATAAATAGATTGGATATTGAAATCTTATGTATTTATGAATAAAGAATCTAAGAACTCTAAATTTGTTAATATTTTAAAAAGATTTATGAAACTTTGAAATATGAAAAAGAAAGTTAAAACATAAAAAAATAAACAAAGCATATCAAATAATAACATGAAAAACAAATAGAGAAACTACTAGTGTTGATCCATTTCCTATAATGTGTCTAATACCAAGACCATTCAGAGACTACAAAAGAGCCCATGCATAGCAATCCGGTGTCCTTGTGATAGTGAGGGAGGATTTTGAAGTGAGGCTGATTTGGACAAGTTTGGATTGGCTACGAGTACCACCAAGAAAAAATGGACATAAATAATATTTTTTAAGCACCTTCCACCAAGAAAATTAGGTGCCCATTTTGAAATGGACATGAAATTTATTTCAATGCAGTTAAACAAATCTCAGCCATTTGTCATTCTCTGCCATTTTTCAATTGTTTGAGTCTCTTGATCGTTCATCATTTTTTGCATTTTTAAGTTGTTTTTCCCACTTTTTACTGCTTTCCCTGCCGCTTCTTCCCCACCAAGTTATTGGTTTCATTCCTCCAATTTGGCGAGTTGCGACTGAAAATATGGTTTCAATGAGGGTTTAGGAGTATGTTTATTAAAATGAAAATTACGACAAAGATCCTAATAATTAGCACATTTAGATTTTAAATGTATGATTGATTTATTAATATTCAACTTAAAAATTTATAACTTCAATCAATTTATATTAAAGATGTTAATATTTAAATATTTAAATTAAATTAATGAAAATTTCTTTAAAAATTTTAATATTTTTATACTAAATATATGAATATTTTTATATTAAAATATTTTTTTAAAAATTTTACTATATTTTTAAAATTCAAATGTGTATATAGAAATAAAGCCTCCTTTATCCTACATAATTACATATATATTAAATTTTATATAATAAATAAAAATTATAAATATATAATTATATTATTAATTATTATTATATATTATATTCTCTAACAAAACTATTATATATATAACATTTTTATAATTATTAATTAATAACTATTATATTCTTATTTTAAAAAAAATATAATTAATATATTATATAATACAAATTAAATTATATAATTATATACAATATAATTATATTTATAAATATATATAATAGTATATATAGGTTACAATACAAAATATTAAATATTTATTGTTAGCCCCTAGTGTATGTGATCCCATGAGGAAAAATTTAAAATATATATATATATATATATATATTAATTTTGCAATATAGATTTTAAAAAAAGAAAATTTCTCTACTATGCAGGGCTCCATTAGAGATGGTAGTAAGGAGCCTTATGGTATAGCAGGGAATTTTTTTAAAAAAAATCTATATTGTTTATTTTAATTTTGCAATATAGATTATTTTTTAAATTTTTTCCTACTATACCACAGGGCTCCATCAAGTACACTACGGGTTGGCTATAAAGCCATGATCCATTATTACTTTATATTTACTATTATTATTACTATTATTTACTACTACTATTTTCTATTATATTTACTACTATAGACATATTTAAATGCAAATATATATATAATAGTATATAGGTTATATTACTACTATTATAATATTAAATAATAGAATACAAAATATTAAATATAAGTATGAAATTATTATAATTAATAATTAATTCATTTCTATATAGATAAAATTTAATTAATCCTTAAAAAACCATAGGAAAAACTGAGTTCCATATTGTGCGCAATACACTCCCGCCAATCATTTCCCCAAATATTTTTTTAATTTTTTGTCTAATTTGTATTCTCGTGACTAACTATTTAGTCATTTTTATTGTGTGACTAAATAATTTTTTACCTAATGACCAAATTAGTCATTTATTTACTAATTTATAGCTGTGTTGCAAAAAATTAGTAGAATTTAATCATTTTTAGTTATTGTGACAAAAGAATTTAGTCACCTAATCATTTATTTGTCAAATTTTACTAATGTTTTGCCCCTCTTTGAGACAAATTACTAGTTGTTTTGTTTCAAAGAATTTAGTGTTCATATATAGAGATTTAAAAAAATTTATATGCCCCACTATGCCCTGATGGTCAGCAGAAAGATAGTAGACACTAGGTTGCCCCCTCAAGAGATTGGCCAAAAAAAACACTTTTTTGGTTGAGCTAGTGACAAGGTTCTGTTGTAATTCAAATGTGTAGAGGATAAAAAAATAGGCTATAGGATCCTCGTTTATGGTTTCAAATCTTACAAGGTGCTCCTAATTTTAACCTAAGAGGGTTTCCAAGGTAAAAATTAGGGTTTGGGGGATACAAATAGGAGATTAGGGTTCATTTTTCCTCATTTTTCATTTTTAGCCTTAGTGAATTCTTCCCTTTGAAGATCCTGCTTTTACTATTATCAAGTTGTGATGTCAAAGATTCCAAGTGCCCCACACCATGCAAAGGCAGTTCAAGACTTCGAGAGGCCAGTTGGCATAGGCATTGTAATATGTACCACTTCTCTTCTTGTTTTTGTCTTTCCCTATTTTTGTAATTAATGCTAGAAAACTTTTTTAATGATAGTGGTAATTTTGTGTTTTTATCGCTTTTGTCTCGATTTTATTGCTCTCATACATCTTCATCAGTATTTTTTTTCTTGTGCACTATCATAAAATCCACTCACTATTGTTTACCTCTATCATTTAAAATGTTCACTTTTGCTTCTCTATTTGTAAAGTGATGACTTCTATATAACTTGTGCACTATAATTTAACTCACTCACTTTTGTCAATATAGTTGCTATCATTTTTCTTGACTACTATTGTAAAAATTAGAGCCACTATAGTTTAAAATTCTTGCTTTTGTCCAAAAAAGGCTCGCTATTGTCAAAATTGCATGATTTAGCTAGTTTGTTTGTAGGCTTGGTTCGTAATTTGATTTTCTAGAAAATTATTGATGTCATGGGTTCAATGTTTGTAGGTGGTTCTCAAACCAATATATTATAGGGAGTGACAGCCACAAAAATTGTTCAACTTTCTCACTGGTTTCTTTGAGGTCAAGAGAGACTTTCTAGATGTTGTAGGTCTACGTTACATATGTTATATTCCTAGGATATGATGTCATAGGGCTATGATTACCACACTTGTAGAGAGATGGCATTTAGAGTCATCGTCCTTCCACCTGTTGATCGACAAGGTGACCACTACATTAGAGTATGTTTGGAGGATTCTTCATATCCCTATTCATAATGAGTTGGTTACTTACGATGTTAGGCAGTGTACTTTGGCCATGCAACAAATACTTGGTATTCAATGGCTATAGGTGGTGGATTTGGAGATAGAATTGTATCCATTTGTTAATGGTGTCAATCTTATATTTATGGTCTTGGCTGGTTTGATCATGGGGCTTGTGGTGCTCGACTACAAAGGTAGGAATTTTCCTATTGGCTAGAGCATTTACATTGAGCAGATGATGGAGCATGGTATGAGATATGCGTGGGGCTTGTCTTTTGGAACACTTGTATACAGACATGCAAAAGGTTGCTTATTGTGATGGTTTGGATATTTCTATAGGGATGACACTTCTACATGTATGGGCCTGTGAGCATATCCCAGTGATAATGCCAAATGAAATTATGGATCAATATCCTAAGGATCCATTTTCTTACAGATATTCAGATTTCATGTATTACACCTGGCCTGGTTGGTTACCCTACTAGTGAGGCATTTTTTATGATATGCCTGCATTTGTTTGGAGGTCATGGCTAGGTATGAGGCCTAGAATGATGACATGGAGTAGCTACCATATTGTCATTAGGCATGATGGCTAATAGGCCACATGGACAATTTTCTAGAGCATTATCTTCCAGATAGGGTCCTTCATCAATTCAGAGAGCGCCAAACACATTTTGGTGATGACTATCATGCACGATTTGGGTGGAAAACCCAAGAGGTTAGGGTGTGGGGACCTTGAGCCTCTGCTATTGATGTTGTTGCAAAGTTTCAATGGCTTTCCCCATTAGGATGGGGTTGGGTAGTAGGTTTAGTAGATCTTGGTACTATGTAGGATTATGATTAGTGGTGGGCCCATTGTATCCCATTACATTTTATAGATCCTATTGGCACTAGGCTAGTCATGGGACAAGTCTAGAGGGTAGTCAACATTACTTGCAAGAGAGGTGATAGGTAGAGGCTCTGAACTTTCATGGAGTAGCTAGGCAAAGTGCAACATGATGGGCACAACAGAAAACAACATTAGGTCCAACCTCATCAAGATCAACAAACACCACAAGGTTCTCCTCTATAGATGGATGCAATAGTAGTAGTGCAGATAGCCCAATTGACCATGGATAGGGATGCTTGGGATATTGAGAGGGATGTGGATATTGCATGAAGGTAGACTGTCGAGGATCAAGTTGTCATTCTTACTATTGAGCAAGATGGTTTTTGGTAGAAGAGAGATGATCGTGTCTCAACCTTGCAATTATATAATGAATATTGTTGATAGGATATATATATCCTAATCACACCGATAGGTAATATACAATGGAATAAGGGGGGGAGAGTGGGACACGTGTAAATAATTTTTATTAACTTTTTTAGGAAACTACGAAAAATGCCAACATACATTAGATAAAATGATACATTGTAAATCTAGACCATTAATTATTAGGTTTTAGATCTAATGGTGGATATTTTGTTGGCCTGTCTTTCCCTAGAATGTAATCCTATTTTATGAGGGTGTTACATTATGACTACAGTACAAAGAGATACAATGATGTATTCTCAGAGTTTGATAGCAGTCATGTTGTCTCTTGATCTCTGAGTGGTGATACTCTTGTGAGAAGCTTGATCTACAAGTATATTGTAATCTTTGCAATTTACTAAATAATATATTGGGTGGCTTTTGAAGTGCTGGGTTTTTATCCCAAAGGGGTTTTCCCCACGTAAATCATTGTTTTGTGGTATGCATGATATTTATGTTTATTTATGTTTAAGTTTATGTAACTGTTAAAGATCTGTAAAAGTTTTGAATTATTCTCCTCTCAAGATTAGTACATAGGAAGTTTTTCCACTACCTTAGCTTCCTTACAAGTGGTATTAGAGTGTGATCACCTTTGGTTTCAGTTGTGGGTTGTTGGGTTTTTTGGAATAATCCAGATTTGAGTGGGATCTTGTGCAGAAGATACTTTGTGATCTTGTTGCGGGAATTTTTAGATGGAAAGTTCATTAGGAGAGTAGAGGTGGATAAATTTTCTAGAAATAATTTTAAAATGTGGAAGCTAGAGAGGGAGGATTTGTTGATAGATCAATATATGTGGAATGTTGTTGATGAGAATGTTTCAAGGCATGCAAATCCTACTCAAGCTACTCAATATGATGTTATGGAATGTAAAGCCAAGGGTCTAATAAGATTGTGTTTGGTATACTTTTTTTAATTAATTTCCATGAGGATACCTCTCCACAAAAACTATGGAAGAAGTTTTGTAAGATATATCAAGCCAAATATTTAGTGAACAATATTTTCTTGAGGAAGTTGTATTCCTTGAGAATAGAAGAGGGTTGATGAATCATAGACCACCTAGAAGCATTCAATATACCGGTGGCTCAATTGGCATCCGTTGGTGTCAAAATGGATGAGGAGAAATTTTAGATCTTTCTTTGTTCTTTGCCTAATTCATGGTATTCTCTTGTTATGGCTATTGGGATTACTGTTGTTATTTTGAAGACTGAAGATGTGGTGGGTTCTTTTCTTTTTGAATAGATGAGGAGGAAGGTATCCATCATTTCCAAGGAGGCCCTAAATGTTCATGGAACACCTAAGGAAAAGGAAAGAAGAATGATAAGTGTGACAAATCTAAGTTCAAGGGGAGATCTAAATCTCTTGGAAAGTCCAAAGTTATTTGTGGAACTACGATAAGCCTAGAAATGTTTGTAAGGAATGCAAAGAAAAAGAAGAAATTTGATTATGATTTTGAGTTCAAGAAGGAAGATGGAAACACATTCATTACAACTTTGGAAACTCATACAGGTAATGATGCATGGTTAATTGACTTAGGTGCATCTTTCCATATGACCTTTAATAGAAATTTCTTTTGTGAATATGAAGAATTTGATGGAGGTAAGGTGCACTTGAGTGATGATTCTCATTTAAACATTTTTGGCAGTAGTAAAGTTAAAATCAAATTTCCTAATGGTAGAATAAAAAGGATTAATGGCGTGTTGCATATCCCTGGATTAGCACAAAAAAATTTATTTGTGAGAAAACTAATAGATTTGGGTGTGCAAGATGGTCAGAGGTGCTATGGTGATTGCTAGAGGTGTTAGATATGGCACTTGTATAAGCTTGATGCATGCACTGTTGAGTGTAATAGTACTTTTGTGAAAAGAAAGTCTATGGAAGAAGTGAGGGTTTCACCTTCAATAGATGGACATGAATTTTGGGTACCCAAGGTTTCTCTTTCTTCTGAAACAAAGTTACCTACAGAGAAAACTATGTTATGGCACCAAAGACTTGGCCACATTGGAGAAAAGGGTCTAAGGACCTTAAAAAATAAAAATCTTGTTGAAGGTTTTTCTGATTGTAATCTTGAATTTGATTTTAGTGAGCATTGTATTTATGGAAAAAAAAACCATGTTTGGTTTTACTCAAGCTCTCATAAATATTGTGGTGTGTTGGATCTTATTCATTTTGATGTGTTTGGTCCTATAGATGTTCCTTCAATTGGTAAATTCACATATTATGTTTCATTTATTGATGATTATAGTAGGACATGGGTATATTTTCCAAAGAGTAAATCTAAAGTTTTTAGTTGATTTAAAGAATTTAAACCAATGGTTTAATTATAGACTGGAAAGAAAATAAAATGTTTAAGGACTGATAATGGTGGTGAATTTTTCTCTAGTAATTTTGATAGATTCTATAAATATTTTGGTATTCATAGATAGAAGACAACTCCATATTCTCCACAATAGAATGGAGTTGTAGAAAGAATGAGAAAGACACTGATGGAGAAGGCTAGGAGTATGTTAAGTGGTGCTGGCCTAGAAAAAAGGTTTTGGGATGAAGCTATTGTCACTGATTGTTACCTGATTAATAGGTCTCCTAGATTATCTCTTGTTGATAAGATGCCTAAAGAGGCATGGTCAAGCCGCAAGCCTTTGTTAAGACATTTAAGAGTTTTTGGTTGTGAGGCATATGCACATGTGCCAAAGGAGAAGCGAACAAAGTTGGAGAACAAGGTTGTGAAATGTATCTTCATCAAATATGGTTATGGTGTGAAAGGATAGAAGCTTTGGAAACCTATTGCAAAAAAGGTAATATATAGTAGAAGTGTTATTTTTAGAGAAACTAAGCATTCTTCTATTACATTGTAGCTAGAATGAAGTAAATAGGAAGGTGTGATTCAATTTCCTTCTACACCTGAGAAAGTTGAATCAAGGCCCAATAATAGATAAGAAGTTGAGGAGAGCTCATCTAGCTCTAGATCTTCAAAAGAGGAGGAAGAACCTCCAACTCAACTTGTTCATAGGTTTATAATGAATGATCAACCACCTGAAAGGTATACACCTAATGATTGGAGATGTATTTTTGCATTGAATGCTAACATGTATGAACCCAAATATGTAGAAGAGGCATTAGGTATGAATGATGTAGAATCCTGGAAGATTACTATGGATGAAGAAATAACATCTTTGAAAAATAATGATACATGGGATCTTGTACCATTTCCTAAAGGATGAAAATATATTTGTTGTAAGTGGGTGTTGAAGAAGAAGAATATTGGTTCTGATGGAGGTAATGAGAAGTACAAATCAAGGTTGGTTGCAAAAGGTTACTCTCAAGTTGAGTGTGTTGATTATGGTGAGATATTCTCTCTTGTTTCAAAAATGACATCCATTATATTTTTGCTTGCTATTATTGTTGCTTATGATTTAGAGGTTGAGAAAATGGATGTGAAACTTTTTTTCCTTCATGGTGACTTGGAAGAGGATATTTATATGACACAACCAAAGAACTACATGGGGAAAAGCAAAAGTAAGTTGGTTTGCAAATTGAAGAGATCTTTGTATGGCTTAAAATAGAGTCCTAGGATGTGGTACCAAAAAATTTGATACATATGTGATGAGTTTGGGATTTGAGCATTCTAAATTAGATCATTATGTTAATTAAAAAATTGATGGTGATCATTTCCCTTTTATTGCATTATATGTTGACGATATGTTATTTATTGACAAAGGGAAAGGTATTATTTCAGAACTAAAATCTCAACTTGCTGTTAAATTTGAAATGAAAGATCTTGGTGCAACTAGAAACATTCTTGGGATGGAAATTGAAAGAGATGGAGTGAATAGAAAGTTGTGGCTTGGCCAAAGTAAGTATGTCAATTAAATTTTATATACATTTAACATGCAAGATTGTAGACCATTGTGTGTTCCTATTTTAGTTGGAACAAAGCTATCTATTTCAAATTGTCCAACATCTCTATTAGAAATGGAAGAAATGAGTAGATTTCCTTACTAGAGTGTATTTGGAAGTTTGATTTATGCTATGGTTTGTACTAGACTAAAAATTTCCCAAGCAGTGGGAGTTTTATCTAGATATATGTCTAATCCTAGTAGAGTTCATTGGGATGAAATTAAAAGGGTCTTTAGATATTTGCATGGTACTTCAAATAATTCCTTGTATTATCATAGTAATGTGACTAAAGAAGAGATGTGCCTTGATATTCATGGTTATGTGGATTCAGATTGGGTAGGTGATATTGATAGAAAATGACCCACCAATGCTTATGTGTTTACATTATTCAGTGGTGAAATCAGTTAGATGAGTAAGCGATGGGATGTGATTCCTTTTTCCACTACTGAAATAAAGTATATGGTAGCTACTCATTCTTGTAAAGAATCCATTTGGCTTAAGAGATTGTGTTCCGTTATTGGAATAAAACAAGGTGCAATGATAATTTATTGCAATAGTTAGAGTGTGATATGTCTAGCCAAGAATCCAACATTTCAGGACCAAGCACATTGATGTACAACATCATTTCATTCAAGATATGGCCAAATACGACAAGATACAGCTAGTTAAGGTAGAGATTTTGATGAATGTTGTTGATTATTTAACTAAGCTTGTGAGCATAGAGAAGTTTAGATGGTGTTAAGAGATTATGGGCCTTTTGGCCCCTAGAAATTAAGAGACAATGTTTACTCCCACCCATTGCTCTTGCAAGGTGTTCCACAAGTGAGAGATTTGTTGGGAAATTGTGTCTCAACCTTGCAATTATATAATGAATATTATTGATAGGATATATATATGAATATATATATATATATATAGATGTATATATATATATTTCCTAGTAACACCAATAGGTGTAATATACAATGGAATAAGGGGGGAAGAGTGGGATATGTGTAAACAATTTTTTGTTAAATTTTTTAAGAAACTACTAAAAAGGCTAGCATACATTAGATAAATGATACGTTGTAAATCTAGACCATTAATTATTAGGTTTTAGATCTAATGGTGGATATTTTGTTGGCCTATCTTGCCCTAGAATGTAACCCTATTTTATGAGGACACTACATTATAATTGTGGTATAGAGAGAGACAGTGATGTATTCTGAGAGTTTGATAGTGGTCATGTTGTCTCTTGATATCTGAGTGGTTATACTCCTGTGAGAAGCTTGCTCTGCAAGTATATTGTAATCTTTGTGATTTATTGAATAATATATTGGGTGACTTTTGAAGTGTGGGGTTTTTCTCCCAGAAGGGTTTTCTCCACGTAAATCATTGTGTCATGGTATGCATGATATTTATGTTTATTTATATTTAAGTTTTTGTAATTGTTAAAGATCTATAAAAAAATTTCATTATTCTCCTCTCAAGATTAGTGTAGGAAGTTGTTCCGCTACCTTAGCTTCCTTACACTTCATCAATTCAAAGAGTGCTAGACACATTTTGGTGATGATGATCATGCACAATTCAGGTGGAAAACCCAAGAGGTTAGGGTGTGGGGGCCATGGACCTCTTCTATTGATGTTGTTGTAGAGTTTCAATGATTTTCCCCATTTGGATGGGGTTGGGTAGTATGTTTAGTAGATCTCGACACTATGTAGGATTATTATTAGTGGTGGGCCTATTGTATCCCATTGCATTTTACAAATCATATTGGTGTTGGGACAATCATGGGACAAGTCCAGAGGGTGGCCTACATTACTAGTAGGAGGGATGATTGGTAGAGGATCTAAATTTTCATGGAGCAGCTAGACAGAGCACAACATGATGGGCATGATAGACAACAACATTAGGTCTAGCCTCATCAAGATGAAAATGCACCACAAGGTCCTCCTCTATAGATCTATGCAACAATAGTAGTGAAAATATCCTAGTTGACTATGGATAGGGATGCTTAGGTTATTGAGAGGGATGTGGAGATTATGTGAAGGCAGGTTGTTGAGGTTTAGGTTGTCATTCTTACTATGTCCAAGCGAGATGGTTTTTTCTAGGAACAATATGCCTTGAGGCAAGAGCTGGTTATAGAGAGGAAACAAAGATTCTCTACAAAGATTTCACTATCCTCCTCTATTCTCCTTGCTCATTATAAGGTCAAGTAGGATTAGCTTTCACTACAGTGCACATATTATCAGATGTTATAGGAGGCCTTTATTCTAAGGGATTAGAGACAACCTCATTTTAGAGAGCCTAGTATGCAGACATGTGCAAATTTTTGGGGACAGTTTATGAGATAACCTCATCAGTATTTGGTTATCCCACAACCATCTCCTCATTAGAGCTAGCAGTAGCAGAGATCTCCACCCTAGGATGGCCAACAAGGTTGATTTTGCTTGATCTTTATATGTTGATGTTTATTGTATCAGAGACTTATGTAGACATGATATTTTGTATATAAATTCATCAGCCTAGCTGAGGCCTCATATATATGTATTTTTTGTATATTTGGATAGCACACATGTTACTTGAAGATGTATATGGAATTCTCATTTTTGATGATATATGATATATACCATGCTTTGATACAACTTATTATGTGTTATGAGATGATTATGGATTATGATTTATACATGCTCATTTTTTTTACTTGTTCTAATGCATTTATTTGATATTTATGGATGTATGATTTACATATCTATGCAATCGATGATGATATAGTTATGTATGTATGGATTTTTATATGATGTGGCCACTATATCTGTCAGCATGTCCATTTCATTTTCTAGTGCATTCACCCATTACTACATCGCATCCACCCAATACTTTAGCACATTCAAGCTATTATGTAGGACATCCACCCAATACTTTTGCACATTCAATCTATTATGTATCACATCCAACCAATCATGCAATGCATTCAAGCTATTTTTTAGCACATCTAACCAATCCTATAACACATTCAATCCTTTCTATGGCACATTCAAGTCATTCTATAGCATATCTAGGCTATCTTCCAATGTATTTGTGCAATCTTTTCGTGCATCCAGGCTCTTGTTTAGTGCATCCATTAAATGCAAAACCTGAGAGTTAAATTTATCCCCTGTTTCACAGTTTAAACTAGAAGTTAGAATCTTTTTTAGCCTAGAAACATTCCTCAGGTACCATAGAGTCTAAACTTGTTAAAACTGACCTCTACAAGTGGAATTCATCCAACTATACCAAGATCTAACATCTTAAAGTTCCTATAAATCAAAACATCATGGCTGAAGAAGAAGGAAATTATTTTCATAGATTTCATCAACCTGAAATAGATAAGGATCAATTGAATGATTCAACTCAGAAAATAAAAAAGCTTCATCACATTTGGGATATGCAAAGGGAAACAACCACAAAAATATATTTGTTTTCAAACATCTATTCTTATCCATTTGACAAAAATATAGACTTGACAACTTCTCCACTAACAACTACATCATCCAAGTTTAATTTCTTTGCATTTTTGAAAAATTTAAATCAGAATCCCAAATCTCAGTCCTCAAACACAAATGATATTGAACAATCTTACCATGTCATGCATCTATCTTCATCTCCCATAAGTAAAAATAAATCTCAGGATTATTTCACTCAAGTTAACAATGCCATCCAACCACCTTCTTCTATCATATCTTCTATATCCAATTATTCATTTCAATCTCTCAGTCTAAACCATGTTGTCAAAGACTCCTCTACACCTCAAGATCAAAACATTCTTTCCACTTCATCCAATGATACTAAAATTCCACAAGTTCTTCCAATCTTTGACCAAGACCAAATCTCTCAAGAATTCTATGACGATCCCCTCCTTTCACTTTTCATCCATGACGATTCCCTTCCATCTTAATAAGAGAAACGTATCCTTCCAAGTGCTCCTTCCACCCCATCTAATGAATCCATACCATCTCATGATTCCATTGCATCCTAGAAGCATGATAGTTCTTCCATCCCATCTATTTATTTCCTACCACCTGATGATCAAGATATGCTTTCCACAAAATCTCATGACTCCCTTCCTCATCAAGATCAAGATATGCTTCCATCTGAGGATATCCCTTCATCCCATGAGGATGTTCATCCTTCTCAAGATCAAGCTTTTCCTTTCACACTACTACATGATGATTCCATACCTAATAAAGAGCAAGTTGCTTCATCTTTTGCACCTCATGATCCTCTTCCAAGTCAAGATCCTATCACACCTATACAAGCTATCCATGAACCCCACACCTACAAATTGGGATCCTCCACCTTCATCCGCTCTAGTTTACTTCCAAAACTTATCCTTTCATCCATATCATATCCTCCCCAAAATAGACTCTCATCTTGTTTCACAAACAATACATATCCCATTGGTAAATGAATGTGTCAAAGTATTAACTACAAAGGAAAAGGATTAGGCCTTCATAAACAAGGTATCCTAGAACCCCTTTTTGCCCAAGAAAATCCACATTACCATGGCCTTGGTTATACACCTAAGTGTCCTAGTCCATCAAACCTACTATCTATCTTAGGTCCTCATCCTAATCCACCAAACCTTCCATCTATCCTAGGTCCTCGTCCTAGTTCATCAAACCTTCTATCTATCCTAGGTCCATATCCTATTCCTCAAGAACAACAAAGGCACACATCCTTGATGCCCTTTCAAAATTCTCCCTCAAGCAACTCATCCATGATACCTCCATACCATTCATTTCCATCCATCTCTCCTATGGCTCCTAGAAGCAATTTGGGTGCCAAATTTCAAAAGCTTCCATATCAAAATTCACATGTATCAAAGGATCAACATGTCTCCTCGAAGAGGCATGCAAAAATAAAAGAAAATTTGATCCACAATCAAAAGAAAAATAAAAAAGGCTACAAAGGCCCATCAAAGAAAAAAGAAAAATCTCAAAGGCCACAAAGGCCCACAAAGAAAATATCAAAGTCAAAAGTCATGTGGATTCCTAAAAGTCTCATAGAAGCAATAAAATCTAAATTGGCATCCGAATTTTTTGATCCAAAAGCCTCCTTTGATCTGCCATCTAAAAACCTATCACCTTCCAAATCCATTTTTACTCCATCACTCCACTATCCTTCAAGGTGTGTGCCAATGTTGACCTTGCAATCCTTCCCATATATCCATTAGCAAGCCTTCTCACCTCCTATCCATTACCCAACATTCATCCCCCATTATTCTCCTTTAATCCAAACCTTTGGATAAGTCCTTAGTTCTTCCATCATACCTTTAATAGGAAAACATTTATGAGTCAAATTCCCATTTACCATGGTTTATTAAAGGGATATTTGGTTGTCAAACTTGATGCTTAAGTCCTTCCTTCATCTCCCTATCATCCATATCCTATTTTCCATATTCCTCTTGCACTCTACACTTAGGGGGGAAAGTTTTGTCCATCTTATCATTCCTTACATTTCCACCTTTGATCTTGACAAAGTTAAGGATCTCCTTGAACATCATATATCTTGTCCTATATGCGTTATCCATATCTTCTATACCATATCTTTCATCTTATCCATATTTCATCATTCTTACTAGATACATCCTTTCTTCTCGTCCTTGGTCTTGATGAGGAATATGGGAAAAATACTCAGGCCTTGTGTCCATATCTTATCTAGTTGATCTTGATCATCACTTTCATTATTTTATCCTTGCTTTCTTCCATTCCATATCTCTTACCTTATCAAAATCCATGTCATCATGTCCCTTTGCAACCTTGAATCTTATTATGTAAATCATATTTGATTCGAGCTGTAAAACAACATTTAGATAATTTATTCACCCTTGAGGAGGTTGATATTTCCTTGAAGGATTTGAATACTCAAAAATTCTTGGAATAGATGGTTTAGCTACACAATTCCTTAAAACAACATGTCCATTCATCAAGGAGGACTCTATGAGGTATAAAAAGTAGCTTTATCAAAGGGATCCATCATTTAAATTCTATTAATCAAGGGTTGATAAATTAATTCCTAAAGGAATTTTTTTTTTTTTATTTGAGGGTGGATACTAGTTACTCTTCTTAATACCTCCTACAAGATTGCGGCTAAATCCATAGCTAAAATAATTGAAGAAATGACACAAGAAATTGTAAGACTAGAAAAAACTATATTTATAAGAGGGAGATTTAAATTATAAAACTTGAATCTTTTTAAGGTATCTCATTAGATTCTACTTACTCTAACTTAAATTTAAAAAACAACATTAAAATCCACAAAACAAATTTCAAAGACATAATAAATTATTACAATATTATTTAAAAATCTAATTGTAATGAACATGTTATATAGTAATAAATATTCAAATTTTAAATCTATGAAAATATATATAACCAAATGATCCTTAGTTTTCATATATAATTTGTGATGAGAATGTTGAATATTATAATTTTTTAGGCCAATCTTTAGGCACTAATTCACCATTGTTAAAATGATCCTTAGTTTATTCATTGTTTTTTTTATGATTATAATTTTTTTCAATTTCTATTAAACCAAACTCAAAATAATGGTATAGATTAAGATTCTTGTCTTTATCATAATTAGAAGTTGTATAAATTGTTAAATTATATATTTTTTAACATATATAAAATGTATGGTTGGATTAGTGAGATATTTATAACAAGTATGCAATATATTTAATCATATAATTATTTTTGTAATAGAGATGAATAATTAAATAAATGCTATAACAATATATAAGAGTTAGATAAAAGAATTAAAATTAAATATATTAATAACAAATAGTGATACTATTATTGAGGGTAATATAAAGGGGGATCGTCATACTAAAATAAGTCGCAAATAAAATCACCCGAGTAAGAAAAGTATTTTATTGATAATCTTATTAGGGATGCTAAGATGGTAATAAAAGTTTTGCAAGCAACAATGAGCTGACAAATAATAGTGTTTATGCGCTATTGTAAATATATATATATACATTATTAATATTATTAATAAAATTTATTATAGTATTGATATGGGTATTAATGGATGGTATTTGTAATAGTATAAATGAGGGTATATGTAAACATGATATCACTATCACATTAACATTTCTATTATGAGTAAAGTTTAATATTATTTGTGAGTAATAAAATTGATAGAATGTTTGTATTAATTGTAGAGGGAGCCTTAATATCATCGAGTATTGTTAATACTCTTATCAATATTCATATCGATAGTTACCTTAATACTAATGTTAGCATACTTAACCTTATTAATGCTCATCGATAATTGGATAGCATTTTTGGCAAAACCTTTTATAGATGTTGAAATATGAGAGGAAAATAAATAAATAAATGCAAACCATATAATTATTCATGTTGTTATTACCATCAAAAGTTACATATTTAGTACTTTAAATGCCATCATTGGGTCATGAGGAACTATCCTAATAATCATAATACCATATTGACCTTACTGTCAACAAGAAATAGAAGTAGGAACAACTCATTGTGGGTTAAAATGACATAACCATTATAATGAGAATATTATTGGTGTAACCATTAAATTGTGATACTTGCAAATTTAATATTTAAAGTATAGTTAATAGTGAGAGATGCATTAATAATAGTATCGCATTAGCAAGTTAAACCAACAAACTAATTAAAGAAAGGATGTTAATTCTATTGGAGATGGTTATTGTTTTATCATAAACTCTTAAAGCATTAATTAGCGTAATTAAAGGATTCGAAAAAAAAAATTATTGGGTTTTTCTAGTGAAAAATTATGGGCATAACAATTATATATTTTTAACATATATAAAATGTATGGTTGGATTAGTGAGATATTTATAACAAGTATGCAATATGAAGTCAAACTTTATTAGATTTTATTATTAATAAATTAGTTTTAATGATTCAATTTATAGCTTTATGCAATCTATAAGTTTAAATAGTTTGATGGAATCTAAACTTTATACATATAAAAATATGATAAATGTCTAATTATTTTGCTTTCAAATCTATAATTTTTTTATGTTCTTGGCTATATAATTGAGATGATTCACTCATAATGTACAATGATAAAATTCATCTTCATATGGAGGATTTTATATTATCTTCCATTAAATTCATCCTCTTTATGAGATTCTTATGGAATATTGATATTCTAGTGTGAATTCTTAATTTTAAACATATCTTAACTAGATAAATTTAGGTTCAATGAAGGCAATAGAACTTTTTTTTCACTTACATAATCCTATTTTGAAGTTCATTTATGTCAAAACTATTATATTAGATATTTTTATCCCCAATTATTTTCAAATAATTTTACACTAATCTTTGTTTTCTTATTCTTTCATTGTTTCATTTAAAATTTGAACCATTTAAGGATGCTATGTTATAGATTATAGTTGTCTTCCAATTCTTTTTAAATTGTTAATGGTATAAAATATTATTGATGAGTAGATGAATTATTACAACTATTTTAGATTTGTATTCCCTTTATCTAGATATATTATTTACCAAAGTCTCATTGCTCTTTTAGGTGTACTGTATATATATATATATATATATATATATATATAACATGGAAAATGTAGATCATGTTCCACCTGAGCCAAATTCTTTGTTTGCAAATACCACTAATGAGATTAAAAAATTGAGAGACTCATTAACACAGGGTGCAAACCCTAGGATATATTTTGAACCATGTATGTCAATATTAAATAGTTTAGAAAAAATAAGAGATGAACTAGAGAGGACTAGTGCATATTCCCCAAATAGAGTAGCTGCTATTCTTTCCCACATTCGGGAAGAAGTACATGGTGATGTTCCTTTGAAACAAATACAGGATAGTGTGACCAAAGAAACGATAAAGAAAACTTGTTTTCCTTTTTATCAAAATGTACGTAAGGTTAGGGGATACCAGGTCACTAGATGTGTTGATCGTGCTATGGCTGAATTGATCCACCCACAATTTCTCACAAAAAATAGTCAATACCCAAACAATGACTAGATTCCATTATATTTTGTTTAGCAATTGTATGTTGAGGTCCATTTGGGTCTCAAATTCAACTACTTGGACATTCCACCATGTGCTAGTCAGGGGCATGGCAGGATTGCAGATAGGCCCACCTATCATCGAGGAGATAGACCAATCTTAGTGAACATTAGGGCATTGGTTGGTGAGAGGTATCCTTCTCTCACCCTAGCTCTAGCCCCCATAGCAGATGAGGTTGTCATTGCTTCCCAAAAGGAAGCAATTGACACTGTAGGTGACATTACAGTTGCCACCACTAGGATATCTAATGATCATGTAGGTTGGTATTTGATTTCTAGACGTTCTCGATCCACACCATTTTCAACACAGTGGACCACCATGGATCCTTTTACAATGGCTGACATCCCTACTCCTACATAGCTTGATGCACTTACAAGAGATATGTCACACAAGACTCTGCATTGTTTGGCTAAGGACCTATTGGAGGCATATGCCCACTTTGCATTAGACTATGGGATTAGTATAGAGCATGTCAGAGATTGTTTGGCTACACATGCATTCCATTTAGCTCTAGGATCACATCACTCTTAGCCAAGCACTTATGTGCATCAAGATCCATCTATAGTTCATTTGACAGCTGCACAGACTATGGGTTTTACTGATATGTTGATTGGTTCTAGTTCATCAATGCCAATGCCATCTCACCTTTATAGTCCTCTACATTCATCATTTATGGCACAACATGGGATAGATCGAATGGATGCAAATGTTGATTCGTCGCTTGACCATTTGGTGGATATGGTGGAGGCAGTCATTTCAGAGGACTTAGGTCATCTGATATTAGATAATGTGCATGTTTCAATTCTTTTTTAATTATTTTTAAATTTTTGTTTTAACTAGATATTCATGTAAGTTGATATATATATATATATGTGTATGTATATTGTTACGGGTGGACATACCTCATATCACTCCTAGCCTTGGTCCAAATTGTGTGCATGGTCGACATGACTCTGTGGATGAATTTGCTACCAATGGACATGTGAGTTTTACATTTTTATATAATCACACGTGTATATGTACATGCAATATTTATGTATGCATAGATCTAGATTGATATTTAAAAGTATGAGTTCATTTAAAAATAACTTTCATAAAATTTATTTAATATAAATTATATGTATTTAACACATCTTGTACACAATTTTATTTGCAGGGCTCAGCACATCCATCAGAGGAGGACCATTCTCATTCAGATGGTCGTTTGACTAGGAGTATACATTCATATTAGGCCCTACACACTAGATTTATGATCTTTACCACATGTATTTTCTTATATGATATACATACATTTTCTTATTTGTTGATCTTTAGTATTTGACATTTGATGATCTTTAATTTACATTTTGCTTATATGATATGTACATATATTTTATTATATGATATATACATACATTTTCCTATTTTCTTATAATATGTGTTATGTTTATACATTGAATCCCTTTACATGTATGTACATGTGTTTGCTTATGGTTTAAACATGTTTACACATAATATATGTATGCATTTGCTTTAAATATTCAATATACATACATGTTTTCTTATTTTATGATTTCTTATTGTAAGTGTTGAAAAATGTAAACTAAATAACATTAAATACACCTCTTAATGAAACATTTTATTAAGATTAAACACGAATTAAACTAATTTAAAACACAAAAAAACTTGAAAGTGTCTCATTATCTCCTATTTCCAAAGATTTATCAAATTACAGAGGCTCTTAGATTTGTAAGCACTGTAATTGTTTAAAATTCCTATCTAGAGAATGGAATGGATGCTAAATGCAATGATGTGATGATTGCTAATGATTCCTAGATGACATGATGCTACTGTAAACTATCTTGACATGAAACTTGCTAAATGGAAGCTATAGTAAAAACTAATGATGCTACCATGATATGAAATCTAATAATGCTATGATACTATGATGATACTAAAATACTAATGCTAATGCTTATGATTTCTTGGTTGCTTGAGTACTAATTCCTACAAAGTAAGTTTGCATAAATTGGGATTTCTCAGATGATTTTTATGCTTCAGAAGGCTGTATATATAGATTCTCGATAGCACATTTGTATAGGGGTAACACAACAAAGGCTGAGATTAAATCTAGATATTTTGAATGGTACAAGATGAGAAGGTGGAGCTGATCATGGAGGATTGTTCCTCCCCATGAAAACACCAAGCAAGATGAGAGGAAATATTTGAGGCAGAAGATTGAGAGGATTTCCTGCAGGTTTGCCCCCGAGGCTCTTCTCATGAATGCCAGTTGCATTAATTAGATTTGAAAAATATAATTTTATTGGTGAGTGATTAGAGGGATTAGATTTATGCATTATTTAAATATTTTTGGTTTGATATGAATGATTTTTCTAATCAAATACATGATTTGTCGATCTCATGATAGGTGAGGTATGATGTTTTGTTTTGATGATAATTATCCTCATGATAGGTGAGGAATAATTAGAATTGATGTACCTCATGATAAGCGAGGTTGATGTGATGTGTTGATGATGACCTCATGATAGGTGAGGTTGATTTGAAGTGTGCTCATGAGA
This sequence comes from Sequoia sempervirens, assembly GCA_007258455.2. Classification (NCBI taxonomy): domain Eukaryota; kingdom Viridiplantae; phylum Streptophyta; class Pinopsida; order Cupressales; family Cupressaceae; genus Sequoia; species Sequoia sempervirens. The sequence goes on along the minus strand of VDFB02105785.1, from coordinate 219,307,184 downwards.
TTTCATTAGAATTCTCACCAAGAGCTAACTTTATTTGATATGGTATCTTGATGTTTCTAATGATTGACATGAATGTATTGATTTTGATTTTTGTTGTGATAATAGGAGCGATTGGGGAACCTCTAGATTCGAGAGCATTTCCTGTGGAAATTTGATCTCATTCCTAGACTGGCACAGCCTAAGATGACTATCATCACACATTGCAGATTGTCTCTTCTTTACATGCCCCATAATAGGATTAATCAAGGTTTGTTGATAGCTTTAGCTGAGAGGTGGCATAGTGAGCACAACACCTTTCACCTTCCCACTGGCGAGATGACTATCACCCAAAAGGATGTTTGGTGGATCCTACAGCTTTTTATTGTTGGAGACATTTCCATATATGATTTGAGAGAGCAAGGTGGGACCGATGCTCTTTGTAGAGTGTTTGAGGATTATCGTATTGCAAGAGAGTGGATTCCATGGCGTGATATGGTTGATGCATATGCCACTTTGCTAAAATTATTTGTTGATTTCATTGGTGGGTTCCTTAGTCCTAATTTCAGGTCTAAGGGATTCTCAGTTGGTTGGGGCCAAGTTTTGGAGAGCACGATTGTTCATGACACCCGATTTACTTGGGGCATGTGTTTACTTGCCCAGTTATATCATGATTTACATTCAGTTGTGTATCTCAGTGGTCAGAGTTTATCAGTTGGTGCTACTTTGTTGTAGGTATGGGCATGGTAGCATATTGTTGTCACACATCCCATTCCAGTTGGATAGAGGCCACTTAGGAGACCTTATGTATTCAGATATGATGGCAAGTTTACCCAGTCTAAACTGGGTAAATTAGAGTTTTGGAGGAGAGCTATTGATGACATAGAGTCTATGACATGGTGTCCCTACCTAGATTGTGATCATTGGGATGATGATGATGTTCATCAACCATTTCTTTGTCAATTGATGATCCTGATTGGTCATGCTCATTGGGTTTTAGAGATATTTTTTATTAGATGTGTCTATAGACAACATGGGATGGTACAGGGTATGCCCCAGGGTGTTGCTCACTATGCTCATCAACAATCAGATACAACAAATTGGGGGCCTTGTTTGTCATATGTTGTAGCAATTCAAGAGTTTTAGTGTTTATAGCCCTTTGTGTGGGACATTCGACTAGATATTGTCGAGGCTCCTCTTATAGAAGATTATGCTAAGTATTGTGCTTTGCATCCATTTCCATGCCTGACTATACCAAATGATCTTGTCCCATTACATGCAGAGGAAGATGGTCCCCGTCGCTCGTGGTCATAGATGAAGGAGAGAGGATGTTGGAGGAGTTGAGGTAGAGGATGTTGATGTGGTTGGTGAGGTAGAGGTCGAACCTGAGGTTTGTGTTGGGGTAGAGGAGGATGTGGGTGGCGAGAGTAGTGGAGATAAGAGATTTGATAGTGGAGAGCTTGTAGTTGGGTCAGGCCATGCCTTAGATTTTCCTGGTGAGACTATGCCTTGTAAGAGGCAGGCTGTGGGAGATGTTTCAGTGTGGCTACAGATAGCAGATCTTCAGGTGCAATTAGAGACTATTCAGGAGTAGCTTCTTCAGACTCAGGGTTTATTAGAGAAAACATAGGCTCAGATACAAGTATAGGTTGAGTTGTATACAGAGACTCTTCTAGTTGTGTAGGCTCGGTTAGTCACAACTTACTCACAAATTGTAGCATTGACAGCTAAGAGAGATGTGGTGAGACAGAAAGTCGAGACAACTCAGGCTCAGGTTACTTCATTGACAGCTGAGAGAGATGCGGTGAGACAGACAGCCGAGAGTTCAGGCTCAAGTTACTTCTTTGAAAACCAAGAGGGATGTAGCTAGGTTTGCAGCAAAGGGTGCTCAGGCTTCGGCTGGTAGATTACAGAGACTAGCAGATGGTACCACCTTGGTAGATTACATGCAAGAGGTTTCTCATTAGTGAGGATATTAAGTTTTATAGAGTGAGGTATTATGACGCAGTGCCTTTTGAGCAGAGAGTGAGCTATGCGAGGTCTCGTTCTGGCAGGTCACAATGCAGGACTGTTAGCGCAAGCGTTACCCAACCTCTACCCAGAGATCCTAGGGATCCTGGTTCCTCTGGTGGGAGGGGTCCTAATCCTACTATGCCTACACCATCTGAAGCTAGTAGTACATGATTGTGTTCATGATGTACTTTGATTTTTCTGATGTACATCCATTATTGATGTTTTATCTCTCTTCATTTTAGACATCATTGTATACTTGACATTATGATTTTGTTATATATGAGATGTAGTAGATTCTACAGTCCATGTTGTGTTTTATATGATGATGGATGCATTTTGTTTTGATGTTCTATATGATATGTGATGGTTTTATTGTCATGATGGTATGCTTTAATATGATTTTGTTCTATCTATGATGCATCTAATGGTAATGTATGGATGCATCTTATATGGATACATGATGGATATGGATTTATGATTATGGATTCATGTGTCTGATGTAAATGTAAATATATGGATGAAAAAGTGGAATGATACATGAAGTAATAAATTGATGGACTGTATTATCAAATGGATGGATTATATGTGAATATGTGATACAAAAAATGGGTGAATGTAATTTGAGCTATGATGATGATGTATTTTAAGGATAATTGAATGATATAGATATATGTATGTTGAAATGATTGAATGATGAAATGATGATTCAAATTTTTTGAATATATGCAAATGATTATGATGATGCAACCTTGATGTAGGAGCATCCAGTAGTGTGAGGGAAATCTTGCATCACCCAAAAAGATGCTTTCCATTTATGTTGCTTTTGTTTGATTTTTGTAGATGTTTTTGCATTTTTGGATACCCTTTTCGTCGAATAACAATTTCCAACTTTTAGAACTATTTTTTTGCTTTTTCTCCTCAATTGCTATTTTTAGCAGATGGGAATTTTAAGGCGTGGGATGACAAAAATTTATGGGAAGGTTCATGAGGGGAAAGTAAGCACTTTGGCGAAATAATTAGGTCAAGATCATTCATGGTTTGAAAGTTATTCAAGTTCAAGTTTCTGCTTTTTGCCCTAAAAAACCTTCTTAGTCCAGTTTGAGGCAATAAATGGTCTCGTATGGGCCTATAAATCATTAAAACTAGCAAAGCTAGTTCTTAGCTCTGAGACCTTTTCGACGGTGCAAACGGTTCAAAAAACGGAGTCCCGAATCAAAAGTTATGGCTTTCGGAAGTTGGCCGATTTTTGGAAAATTGCCAATTTTCAAATTAGGACTTAGTTTTTGAATTTTGAATTGTACTTTTGGCACCAAACTGCCAAAAATATGATCTCGAATGTTATTTTTGACCCCAAACGGAAAAGGGGCTATTTAGGGGCTAATTTCTGATTTTTGGGTAATTTTTTGGGGAAAGAGTTCACATGTTGCGAAAAGGGGATTTTTTGCAATTTTGTAATTTTCCTAAACTTTTGTAATTTTGCATGTATCACAAAGCTAAAGGATTTGTGATCCTCTGCATGTAAGAGTTCCATATTTTAATAGAAAATATTATTCTCTATTTTGTGAGTGTATTTTTGTGTCTTGGGTTTGCTCCCTCGTCAAACCTATATGATTATGATGTTTTTTTTTGTAATTGTCAAGTATACTTAGTCTTGTATGAAAAAAGATAATTATCTAAGGAATGATTCACCAATTTATTTTGTAACAAATACTCCACACATATGACACTATTATGGATGCAATATACTTTTATTATACAAATCTATATGAGAAAATAGGCATTTTAACAATACTTTTGTTCTTGTGTACCATCATAGAGCTTTAAAAAATGTTGAGAGTACAAGCATCAATGGTATAATATAAACCAATGATGACCTAAGTACTACTTTCATGATTTTTGATATTGCAAGAGAACACAAGCATCGAGGTATAATTAAACTGAGATGAACTGAGCATTTTTTGCATAAACAAACAAGAATTAACCACTTTCCTATGTGAATTGGAATGTCATCCATGATACTTTGTAGAGCGTTTCCCATAATGATTCACACAGTAATTATGATTTATTCACAGACAACAGACAAAGAAAATACCATTTCTTCTTCCTGGCTTCTCTAGTTCAATACATCATTGAGTTGCTCCAAAGAAAAGATAACAATGATCAAAAGTACAACCTATCTTGCATTTGCTTATAGTATTCAATCATTTATTCAGATTAGATCATCCATCCTAATTTTGTGATTTTTTTTGTTTTCAAGATTTTGGATCAAACTAACTTAAAGACCTATCTTAGGGGCCTCGAGGGTCGATCAAATATTAGCCTTTCCTACATTATACACATAGAGACCATGTAGTTCGACTGACACATACTCATGTTTTTGGCTTTTTGAGACTAAATTTTTGACTTGTTTTTGGATTTTCTATTATAAACTGGATGTTTGATGTGTTTTCGATGGTGATTGATATTCCATGTTGGGTTGTGTTTTGATCCCTCTTTCTGTTTTTTTTGTCCATTTTATGATGCTCAAGATTTATGTTGCCCCCAAGCTAGGGTGAAATATGACCATGTGATATGATGGATGCAAAAATGATGATGGAATTAATGACCATGACATGTGTCCAAATAGATGGAGAGTTGGTTTTGAATCACAAATAGTGCATGTTTCCAGGTTTTCACTATATGTTTTTATTGCACCTTTTCATTCTTTCTATTTTTTTTGTATTTTTCTTTCTTTTCTTTTCTTTTTTCTTTTCTGTCTTTTTTTATTTTTATTTTTATTTTATTTTGTGTCACCAGGATGCCTGTTTACCAAGTTTTCATTGAGATAACTATTTCTAGAAAATAATTCATGCACTAAGTGATTCAGGTATAGAATTTTTTTGAGATGGATATTGTTGATAGGTTCATAAAAAAAATCCCCTTCTGGTGTAGAAAATTGATATGCTCCTAATCCATACACTGATGTGATAACAAAGGAACCTAACTAGTTAGGTTCAAACTTCCCTTTCTTTTCTCTGTCTTGTTGATTTTTAGGGTTTTCCTTTAGGACCAAGTTGCCAACTTGAAAGACTCTCGGTTTTACCCTATGATTGTAACTCCTTGACATTCTTTGTTGGTAGGCTTTCAAATGATTTACTACTTGTTGATGGTGTTCATCCAGCAATTCCAACTCCTATAGCCTTGCAACTCTGTAATCCTCATCTGCTATGAGACCCTTTAGTGATACGCAGAGTGATGGTATTTCTATCTCAATTGGTAGAATGGCCTCTGATCCATACAACAAGGCGTATAGTGTAGCTCTTGTTGGTGTTCTGATGTTGGTTCTATAGGCCCATAGTGCAAGATTTAACTGAACATGCCAATCACATCCACCATTGTCTACCGTCTTCTTTAGTATTTTTAGGATTGTCTTGTTGGAGGCTTTTTCTTGTCCATTTCCTTGTGGATAGTATGGTGTTGAAAAATGATGTTGAATATGGAATTTTTCACATAATTCTTGGACATCATAATCTTTAAAAGGCCTTCCATTGTCTGAAATAATAGATTGAGGTACCCCGTATCAACAGATGAGATAGTTGAGTATGAAAGATGAAATTTGTTTTCCAGTGACAGTTGTCAAAGGAACTACTTCTATCCATTTTGTAAAATATTTTGTTGTTGTGATGATGAACTTGTGTCCATTTGACGAAGAAGGATGCATTTTCCCCACTAGGTCCAGTCCCCATTGACAAAAGGGACATGTGGATGTGAATGGTTGTAACTCTTGCACCAACGCATGAATTAGATTACCATGAATATGAAATTTCTAACATCTTTTAACATATTGATACACTTCCTTCTCCATGTTTGGCCAGTAATACCCTAAACAAAGGAGTTTCTTAGCTAGGGTTATCCCACTTGAATGAGTTTCACAAATACCTTCATGGACCTCTCGTAATGATGTTTCAGATTCGTGATGTTCCAGATATCAAAGAAGAGTACCATCTAAACCTCAATGGTAAAGGATGTTAGCAATTAATGTATGTCATGTTGATTGACAGATAAAGTTACGTTTTTGGTTTCTAGAGAGGTCAAGAGGAAGAATTTTGTCTTTGAGGTAAGTATAGATCTCTCCATATTGTGAGGGTTGAATGTTGTGTATGTGGCATATGGTCTGTGAATCAGGGTTATCATATGCAGGACTAGATACTTGTTCAACCATAAACTCATATTGACCTTTCTTTTCTGATAATTGCAAAAGGGATACAATTGTTGCCATGACATCTACAGCTTTATTTTCTACCCTTGGTATTTGCGCGAACTTGATATCCATGAAGTATTTTTTTAGATCATCTATCATTTGCTTATAAGGCATGAGCTTCTCATCCTTTGTTTGATACTCATTACTTACTTGATAAATGACAAGCTATGAGTCCCCATACACTTGCATTTTTGTGATTTTCCATTCAATAGCTATTTTGAAACCAATAATCAATGCTTCATATTTAGCTATATTTTTTGTCCATGGAAACATTAACCTATAATATTTGGGAATGGTGTGTCCTTGAGGTGTGACAAATAGAATTCCTACCCCCGCTCCTCTCTGTGTATATGATCTGTCAAAGTACAGTCTCCATTGTTGAGTTGTAATATTCATGATGTCAACATCTTGAAATTCAATGTGCATTGGATGATGATCTTGTAATGGAGCTTCAACTAGTTGATCTACTATTACCTATCCTTGGATGGCTCTCCTATCAACATATTGGACATCAAACTCACTCAATATCATGACCCATTTTGCAAGTCTTCCTATTAGAGCAGCTTTATCGAGTAGGTATTTTAATGGGACTATTTTTTCTATGAGCCTGACTATATGAGTCAACATGTAGTGTCACAATTGTTGAGTTGCAAATACCATTGCTAAACAAGAATTTTCTATGAATGTATAGTTTATTTCATATCCATTGAGAGTCTTGTTGATGTAGTAAATTGCTTGTTCTTTTCCTTTAGAATCCTCTTGTGCTAATAGAGCTCCTAAAGATATTTCAATTGTTGCAATATATAGTAATAGTGGTCTTTCTGCTATGGGTGGCATGAGTATTGGAGGTGTCAAAAAATACTACTTTATCTGGCCAAAAGTTGTTTCATAGTTCTGATCCCATTTGAATGAAACATTTTTATGAAGTAGATGATTAAATGGATGACTCTTATCTGCTAGCTGGGAGATAAATCTCCTAATGGATTGTAACTTGCCTTGTAGGGATTGTAATTGACTGATGTTTTTAGGTGGTGGAATCTCCATGATTTCCTTAACCTTAGTTGGATCCACTTCAATACCTTTTTTTCACACTATGTAATCAAGAAGTTTTTCTGAAGTCACCCCAAAGATACATTTCTTCATGTTCAACGTTAAACATTGAATTTTTTGAGTCTAGTGAAGATCTTATCAAGTATTTCCAAATGTCCTTCCCTAGTGCGTGATTTTTCTAAGATGTCATCCACATAATCTTCCATGAAAGTATGCATCATATCATGAAAAATTGTAGTCATTGCTCGCTGATATGTTGCACTTGCATTTTTCAATCCAAAAGGCATGACATTCTAGCAAAATGTTCCCCAAGGGCAAGTGAATGTCATCTTTTCTTGATCCTCACGTGCTATTTTTATTTGATTGTATCCTGAGAAGCCATCCATTATAGATAACATGGCATGTCCTAATGTTAGATCAACAATTATGTCAATGCTGGGCAAAGGAAAATCATCCTTCGGGCATGCCTTGTTTAAATCTCTAAAATCTATGCATATTATGATGCTCTGATCAGGTTTGGATACTAGCACAATGTTTGAGATCCATTTTGCATAATCTATGGACCTGATAAAGCCTACATCTAATAATTTTAGTTCAACTTTAACCAAAAGGGTGATGTGGGGATACAACTTTCTCAAAAAAAAATTCACTAGTTTGATTCCCTTTGGTAGTGATAAATGATGCATTAGAAGTTGTGGATCTAATCCTGGCATGTCAAAATAAGACCATGCAAAATTTATGTGTCGCTACTCAAAAAATTTGGTGAATGATCACTTCTCCTATTTTGTCATGGATGCTACTAGATGGAAGATATTTTTTGCTTCAAATGTTCCCAAATTTATAGAATGTGTTGGATCTACCAGTACTAATGATCTTTCATGGTAGTGTTATGGGAGAGTGTCAAATCTTTCATCCTTCATTGCCTCAGAAATGCTTTCATTGTTGGATACGTTCTTTATTTTTCTCTTTTCAAAGTCTAATGTTGCCTCAAAGAGGTTTTCATCATTAGATTTATTTTTCCTGTTATCATTTTTGCAACTGAAATATTTGGCACCCTCTTGATGTAAAGTATCGATATGAATATTATGGATAGTACTTGTATCAGTTTTGTCACAACATAGATAATTTATGATGGCGCCATCATTTGAAAATACTAGTATAAGACTAGGTTCAATGGGTTCCCAGTCAATAAGTTTGGGGTGCATTAAAGGTAACAAGTCATCGGATTGAATAAGATCAACTGTTGTAAATGTCATGATAGCTAGGTGGTCAAAGTTATTTGGAGGATGTTCGAGATCTATGACAATACTCACCTCCAAGTTTTCTGACTCACTCAATGTCTGATCGTCCTTGCTTGAGTCATTAATATTTGTTGATCCCATAACAAATGTTCTAATTCTTGAACTTTGTACCTCCTCTCATAAGGGTGTATATGTTTGGATAATATCAACCTCTTTATCAGTATATGATGTAGCGGATAGATGATCCCATTCATATTCATTTGAGTCTATGTTAGAGCCATCTCTCATTTTTAGTATCATTTCCACTACTTTTTGGGTTTCTTCTTCTTTTTGTTCAGTTATGTAGCCTAATCCCATTTTTTATTTAGGCTGTAATGTGAGAGGTTGAATGGGTTCAATAATACTGTCCTTTCTCTTTCCAATTGGTCCTTGACCTTTGTAACCCATTTTTTCTAAAATGGCCTTCCCTTTTCCATACTAATCTATTTTGATGCTGACGTTTGTTGACGTTGATGCCTACTTGTCTTTGTATAGCCAACTGAGAATGGCTTTGTCTTTTGAATCCTCTTTGAGTGTGCCTACTTTTATGAACCTTTCATTTAGAGTTATAATGGGTCATGATGCTCTTGGAGATTTTAATATGGGTTGTCCATATGTTTTTGGTGATGGTAGTAACTATGATAGGCACAAAGATTGATCAAGATAATATTCTCCTACACCCTCTTCCTTTATCTGAACCTTTTTCTGAAAAAAGTTGTGATAATTCATTTATAGGACCTTTGGCATTTGATGTGTCTGTGACAATTATTTCTTTCTCTAGATTCTTTTTCTCAACCCATTTAGATATAAAATTAGATTAGCTATCCATAATAGATGAATTAAAAGTATTGACTTCTCTATTATGAGGTATCAAAGTGTCTTGATATGTTTTCAACATCTTGCAAATCTGTGGATTGTTGTTGTCATCTAATATGGTGACTTCTTGTCCATTACTGGAAATTTTAGACATTGATGGTATGTTGAAGGTACCGCTTGCATGTCATGGATCCATGGATGATCTAATAGTATGTTATATGTTAGATCTTTGTCTAACACTTGACAAACAATGTTTTTGACAATCGACCCTACTTAGATTGGAAGTATATTAAGTCATCTGGAAGACCTCTCTTCTTCATCATATTCCTTTATCATTATTTTTCTCTTGGTATCAATGGCATTGTTAGAATAGCCTAGTGCATGAATTAGTTTCAAGGTACAAATATTTAAACCAGCTCCTCCATCTATCAGTACACACTTAACACAGTGTTTATGGATGAGAACTTCTATATGCAAGGTTGAATTGTGTGGGTGATTTACAAAAGCATCATCTTGTTCAAAGAACAATAGACAATGAGGTGTGGTGAGATGTCCCACCATGGCTTGGAATTGACAAACATCCAAATTAGTAGGGAACATTATAGCTACAAGAGCTTGTTCTAAAACTTCCTTGTGTGATGGTGAAATTTTTAGAAGTTCTAAAATGGATATTTGCATGGGTATCTTTTGTAATTGGTCTATGATATTGTATTGATGTGATGGGGGAGCATTGTTTTTGGAGGAAATTCCTTTCAGTATGACCCTAGATTGTCCCCTTGTCATTATATTGACTTGTGGATGATCTTGTGTTTCCCTTATTTTTAAAACATTGATTTGATTATCAAATGTTTTTGTGCTTGTCCTCATGTTCAGGGATTCAATGTCATTGTTGTTTGTGTTATCCTTTTGGGTGTTTTGGGTGTCAATGTCATTTTTCTCTACCTCAGAAAGGCAAAGAATGGTGGTATCAAATACATAGTTTATACTTTGTCCCTTACCACTAGAAGAAGACTCTCCTTTTTCATAGTTGGGTAATGGATTGATAAATGTAGTGTGATCATTGTTTATCTGAGGCCCTTCAACAAACACCTTCTTGGCTTTGATCAAGTCTTGTATTAGGTGTTTTAGTTGCATACAGTCATTTTTCTTATGTCCTCTATTCTTATGGAAATTACAATAATCTGTATCGTTCCACCATGAAGGTTTTACCTTTGGCTCCCAGTTTCGAGCTTCTGGTAAAGTAATAAGTTTGTCTGAAATGAGTTCTTTCATTACTGATTCCAATGTTTGTCCTAATGGGGTGAATTTTCATCGATTTGATTGTCTTTGGTATGACGGTCATGATTCTCCATTGTTGGTGTTGTTGTTTTGGATAGTGCCCTGACTGTTGTTTTGGTTTTCATTTTGATTTGCTTTGGCAGTTGACACTGTCAAATTGAATACTAGTTTTACATTGTTAGTTATAGGTTCATTGCTTCCAATATTTCTTATTTTCTGCCAAAATTTTGGCTTGTCGTTATTTCCATAGTGATTTTCATTCTTGGATGTTTCACTATAGTGCTTAATCACTCCTCGTTTGACTAGGGCTTCTTCGATTTTGAGCCCATTCTCAATTACTTTTTCAAATGTTGATGGACATTGTAATTAAAGTCTATAACAGATTTGATCATTTAAGTTGCTATAAATAATTCAATCTTCTCCTCTTCAGGTATAGATCGAGGATACCTAGTGAACAACTTTCTCCATCATTGTAAGAATGATAAAAATGTCTCACCATTTTCCTATTTTTTATTATAGAGATCCTTTATTGTTATATCATGTGTTATGTTGAAAGAGAATTGAGAGATGAATTTGTTAACCAATTCTTCAAATGATCTGATCCCTGGTTGTAATTTTGAGAACCATTCCATGCAATGGGCTCCCAAACTCCTAGGAAATAACCTCATGAGGTATGTATCTTCTTGCACAAATTCAAGGCTTTCTAAATTCTCGTACATGGTCAATTGGGTCTGAATTTCCATTGTATTTGTTGTACTTAGGAAACTCACAATGTCTTGGAAAGGGTATCACATCCACACATGGATGAAAAGGGTAAGGAAAAATGTCCTTTAATAAATATGTTTTTATGGTTCCTCTTTACATGTTTTGAACCTGTTGCTGTAGAATTTACATTTGAGTTGTTAAAGCAACTACTTGATTTGTATCCTGGGTGTGGTTTGATTCCATCTCATTAGTTCTAGGTGTTTCCTTCAACCGATTGATGTCAAAATCTTTTAGAAGTTTGGCACCTAACTCTACTAACATTAAGAGGTATTTCTCCATGTCTTGTTCTAAGACCTTTTCCATAAATTTATGAAAATTTGGGTCTTGTTGTGCATGTTGTATATCCTCTTGTGTTATTTCATTGTTCTCATCTTGTTGGTATAAAAAAAAAGGGTTCTCTTCAGTCATGTTTAGATTTTTAGTTTCTTTTTCTCTGAGTTTTTTCCTTTGCAACCTTGTTAAGATTGGCACACAAGTTTTTTTTGTTTTCCCTCACTAAACTTAGATCTTCTATGTGGTGTTAGTGTCAATTTGATTTTTAAAGAAGCCAAATAGAATGATGTATTCTATTGACAAGGCTAATTTAAAATTCTCGATTATTGAGTTTTTTTATCTCGTGATGGTAGGATGTCGAAAATCCTGATGAGGAAACTTGGCTCACTAATCAAGGATTTGTTTTGATAATTTGGAAACTTTGTATTTTGCAAGATCTAGTTTTTGTGCAAAACACTTTTAACTTGTAAGAACCTACTTTGTCTCAGGATATTAGGACACTGTTTGATCTGTAAAATCTTTCTGACTGGTAAAATTTGTTGTTTATGACGTTGGTCTATCTAACAATTGTTTTAGAATTTTCTCTATTTTTCTCTTTCTATGGACATGCTAATACAGAGAGCAGAAGCACTAAAATAGAACACATAAGTGTTATAATTTCTAGTAAATGCACTATAAAATAGTGTGGAAGCGCTTATAATAGAACTCGGAAGTGCTAAAACAGAGAGCAAAAGTGCTAAACAGAGATCGAACGTGCTAAAATAGAGTTTAGACATGCTAAAAAGGAGTTCAGAAGTGCTATGTTTTTCTATGGAAGCACTAAAAAATAGATCAAAAGCACTAGAATGTCGAACACTAGAATTTCCTGATTTTTTGATTTGTTGTGACAAAAACACTATGAGATTGTTCAGAAGCGCCAAAACAGAGGGTTGAAGTGCTAAAACAAAGGGTTGAAGCGCTATAATTTTCTTTTGAAGCACTAAAACAAAGGTCAGATGCACTATAGTTTGTCTCAGAAGTACTATAGTTTATGTTTAATTCCAAGCAGGGGTTGGCAATATGGGACTCTGAGCTGCTATGTCTGCTTTCTCTTCTTATTTGTCCAAGATTATGGATGCTATAAGGAATTGATGGGGTGTTTCTATAAGGAATTGATGGGGTGTTTCATTCTTTTCAAAAATGAATGTTCTCAAACTACTGATTATGTCAGTTTTAGTGCCTTAATGTGTATGTTACCGGGCTAAAATATTGGTGTGGTTAGCCCTGGTTGTTGAATAGGAGCTATAGGTCACCAAATGGTCATAAGTTATGTTGTATGATGGTTTCAATACCTTATTGTAACGTTATTCATTACCTATTCTTAGGCAGGAGGTAGTAACATGGGTCTTCCTACTACTATGTTTTCCTTTTCTTCTTCTTCGTTTAGAATGATGGATGTTGTAAGAAACTGACATGGTGTTTTATTTTCCTCAAAGATAAATGCCCTCAAGCTATTGATAATGTCAGTTTGACCATTTTCAAGGTGTATAAGGCTAGGTTGTATGATAGGTGGTATAAGGCCTATTTGTTGAATGGGAGTTGTAGGTCGCCAAATGGTCATAAGGTGGTAACTCCTTGATTTTGGATGTCAACTTTAAGGTTTCAAAAGACTTGTCTATCGTAAGAACTGATTCGGTCTAGTGGAGTATTCTATGGTAGGTTGTGGAATGGAGGATTATCGAATACGATGACTATGGTTGAATTCCTGTGAAAGAGCACTTATTTGAATATAGGCTTGTGAAATCAAAGGTTCTACATCATAATCATTACTATAACCCCTATCAAAATCATGAAACCTATGGAGAAATGTTCTATGATGAAGTAAAGTCTTCCTATTCTGATATAAGAAACATCATTTTTGCAAAAGATGTTTGTAACTAAGTGTTTTTTTGGTTTTCTAATTCTCTTGACAAGAGATTTTTTGACAAACTTAGTGGTTTTCCAATCTCTAATTATGTATTCTTAGTTTTGATTTTGTATTTTTCTGGATGATCTTTTATCTTAATTTTAATGATTTTGGAATACACAACACTCAAATGAAGACAATTGTTTTTAAGAGTTGTAATCTAAACAAATAGTGTATGTTCAAAAGAACCACACATGGTCCTATTTTCACTAGTTTGATAACAAAAATGCACTTCAAATAGACTCACTCTTAAGGTCAAAAGGTCATCATTATACTCAACAACCCACAGCTTAAAATTGTGTCGACTCACATAGTTGTGTCACCCCCTAGAGGGCACCCATGTTTTTGTCTTTTCTAGGTGCATACACAAGGTTAGATTTCTTGATCCCCTAAGAAAACGATCCTTGGAAATTATATGGTGAGTGTCTTGGGGGTAGATTCTTCCCTCCCCTTGCACTGCAAGTATTACAATGTTTGGTTATTGACTCGGCTAGATACTACACTAGGTTTTTAGAAAGGTTTATGTTCAAATCAGAAATAATAGACTTCCTCAGGAGACCTCCCAACCTTTAGAACAAAGGTTTTAGGGATGGTTATCTTGCACACTTCTGAAAAAAGTGGGTTTCCCCAGATTTTCTTTAGATTTTATAGTGGGGTGGAAAAACCTAGCTTTGGTTTGAACCCACTTAGGTCATTCCCGTAGGGTGAGTACTTTTTCCCACTATGAAAGGCCTTCTAAAGGATGTAATAAAACTTGAAAAATGCATAAAAAGGATGAGTCTGGATTTTTGGATCACCTAGTTAAGGGGAGAGCATATGCCTATCAACCATTCAAACACAAAAACCACTTGTTCAAATTTTAGAACCTAAACGAAAAATTTTCTAATCTATGTGAAGATGTTGCTTCACAAAAAGACATGGTGTTCATTTTTAAATCCCAATTTGAAAAGTTTGGTGACTAACCTAGAGAGATAAATTTCAGTCAAATTTGAAAATGTGACTAGCCTAAGATTGATCCATTTTAAACCAACTAAAGAAGTGTCTATCCTAGATTGATTCTTTTTAATCAAACTAAAGAAATAAAATTTACTGGTCGTGGACATGTCGGATCCAAAAAATGAATTACAGAGAAGCGCTATGACAGTGCTTAAAAGTGCTATAGAAATAGACACACGCTATAGAAATATACAAAAGCGCTATAGAAATAGATAGAAGTGCTATAGGAATAGATGGAAGTGCTAAAATAGATGTTGATGTTGCGGTTGACCTATGTTGGATTATAGAATTGAAGTGCTAAAACAATAATCCAGGGTCCTAGAACAGAACTCAGAAGCACTATACTTTTCATCAAAAGCGCTAGAACAGTCCTCAGAAGCACTATAGAATCTTTTGAATGTGCTAAAACGGATTACGCCAGATTCCTATATAAAAAATTTCTAGAAAAAATTGTTAAAAACATGGGGTATGGCCCCACAGTTGGCATCAAAATGTAAGTGTGGAAAAATGTAAACTAAATACAATTAAATACACCTCTTAATAAAACATTGTATCAATATTAAACATGAATTAAACTAATTTAAAACACATAAAAGCTTGAAAGCATCTCATTGTCTCCTATCTCCAAAGATTTATCAAATTACAAAAGCTCTCAGATTTGTAAGCACCATAACTGTTTAAAATGCCTATCTACAGAATGGAATGGATGCTAAATGCAATGATGTGATGATTTCTAATGATTCCTAGATGATATGATGCTACTGTAAACTATCTTGACATGAAAGCTACTAAATGGAAGCTATAGTAAAAACTAATGATGCTGCCATGATATGAAATCTAATAATGCCATGATACTATGATGATACTAAAATGCTAATGCTAATGCTTATGATTTCTTGGTTGCTTGAGTACTAATTCCTATAGAGTAAGTTTGCATAAATTGGGATTTCTTGGATGATTTTGATGCTTCATAAGGCTGTATATATAGATTCTCGACATCACATTTGTACAGGGGTAACACAATAGAGGCTGAGATTAAATTTGTAGATTTTGAATGGTACAAGATGAGAAGGTGGAGCTGATCATGGAGGATTGTTCATCCCCATGAAAACACCAAGAAAGATGAGAGGAAAGATTTGAGGCAGAAGATTGAGAGGATTTCCTACAGGTTTGTCTCTGAGGCTCTTCTCGTGAATGTCAGTTGCATTAATTAAATTTGAAAAATCTAATTTTATTGGTGAGTGAATAGAGGGATTAGATTTATACATTATTTAAATATTTTTGGTTTATTTAAATTAGCAAAAAGAGGGATAAATAATTTAATAAAACAAACTATAAAAGTTGTTTATTAAATTAAAATAGAAGGAATATGATAATTAAATTAAATATTTTAGGATATCTTTATTTAATTAAGAATAAATGTGATGAGATAATTAAATAGTATCAACTATTGAAGCTATGTATTTAATTTTAGGATAGAATTGATGGATAAATTATAGAAGAAATAATAATGATGATAATAATTAAATAAAACAAAGTATTTAATTTTGTTTATTTAATTTAAGAGGTAAATAATGTGATAAAATAGAAGAATTAATAGTGAACTTAATATAAATAAATATTTCTATTTATTTACTAAGTAGAAGAAATTAATGTTAATTAATCAAATAAGTCGTATTTAATTAATTAGATTCTCCATACCATTTTTAGGTGTCTACACTTACAACTTACATTTCCTTATATTCAATATACATTTGATCTCTAGTAGAATTTTAGGGAAATCAATGCCACTTTATAATTAAGTCCATTCATGTTGATCACAATAAATTTTTTTTAAAAATGACTTAAGCAACATGAACCATTGAGTTGAGAACAAGATATAATCTTTTTGACAAGTAACTTGAAATTCAATTCAAATATAATTAAGAAAATTCAATTCAAATTATACCTCTAGATTATACATTTTTTACAACTTGAAATTCAATTCAAATATAATTAAGAAAATTTAATTCAAATTATACCTCTATTATACATTTTTGACAAGTAACTTGAAATTCAATTCAAATATATTTAAGAAAATTCAATTCAAATTATACCTCTATTATACATTTTTGACACTTTAACAAAATTCTAAAATTACTAGATATGTTGTGCATGCCTATGAATTAACTAACAACAAACTCCATAATGAAAAAACTTGTTTGTTTACAACTTGATTCATTTAAACTAGGATCTAGTTATTCCATGTACACTAGAATAATTTTTTTCCCATCTCATATGCATATAAATATAAGCTTATTTTTCATTATTCTGGATATCAAATTGCAAGATTAATTCTCATTTATATCACTTGGAGTGCATATTTTGGAGAAGAAGTTTTTGCACATTTATCAAGGAGGAAAATATTGGAGCTCGACAACTTTTCATTTTTATCAATCAAGGAAAAATTTGGAGAATTTAACTAAGTTGGTAGAGGACTTGTTTTGAGTCATCTTTAAGTTGAAGAAGAAAATGGGACAACAAAGAAAAAGAAAAAATGTGTCTCAACAAAAATTGTCAAAAGAAGAAGAACAAAAGAGGCATGAACAAAACTTGGAAAATTATCATACAAAGAAACAAGGTACATGCTTGTTTCTTCTCTCTTTCACTCTCAAGTGTGAGTTTAGGACTTTTACTTTGAAAAAACATGAGTATTCATTTGATGGGATGGAATCCATAATGTGCATTACTCCACCCAATAATTTGGTTCTACACCTAAACATAAATTTGTATGTGCATACATTTTGCAAATTGGCTTTCTTATTAAAATTAGAAATGTTTAATGTATGACCATTTTTCTACTTGCAATACCCAAACTTAAAATATACTCTTAAACTAAAATATTGTACATTAAATCCTTCCCTACAAACCTTACACTTATCTTTTACCAATACCTTTGTTTAATGTTTTTGTCATCACATTATCATTGTTGAGAATTGCATCTACACAATTTTCTCTTTACTTTTTTCATGAAGAAAATGATAGTATACTTCACTACATTCTTAGTTCTCCAATGAAACCTTAAATTTTGTGTCCCTCACTATGCCACTTTGATTTTCATAAACCACATTAATTATTTTATGGCTTTGCAAATTCCTCTATATTATAACTTTGCACTTTGAAAGAAACCATTATTTTTTCTTAATTATTCATGAAACTACACCATCATGTACAATGAAGTAGCATTCTAATGTTGATATTTGGTGATCAATATCCCCTATCTAGTCTACATTGCAACATCTAATTAGCTTAAGATTTTTCTAAACTCCTATTGAATTTAATCTAGTGATCAATAGTTCCTTAAAAATATTTTTTAAATATTTTAATAAATGTCTAATTCTAAGCTCTAGAATTATTTGAAAATTAGAACTCAAATTATACTTAAAGCCAATGCAATGTCAAGTTTTCTAGAGACTAACACATGTATACATCAAAACTCAAGTTATATGGTGCCAAGGAATAATAGTTATATGATAGATTATTCTTTTTATGTCTTAACACACATTTGTTTTGAAGGTTTCTTAACATCATTTATTGGAGTACCTATTAGTTTACAATTATCCATCTTGAAGTTTTTGTAAGATTTCACTGTGGAGATATACATCCAAGACCAAGAAATCCTAATTGAAAGAATAGGAGAGATTTGTTGTCCTTGCACATATGTCTCATTTTTCTTGGACAATATAAAGACTCCCCTTTACATTTTTTGTTTCTTTGTTTCCTTTTCATTTTTATTAGGTCTTGTTTTTATATTGTCTTTCTTTTCTTCTTCATTTTGAACTTATTTTGTGCTTTTTCAAAATTTCAAGTTTTATTGCACTTGAATGACTATAAATACTTTTAAATTTCCCCAAGTCATCTTGGTCATGCAAGTTGCAATGTTTATCTAATCCTTGACTCCAATTCCTTAAGCCAATTCTTTTTGTTTCAATATTTGTGTTTGGTTTTAGTTGATTATTTGGGTTGTGTTTTATGTCCCATAAATTTTTAACTTTTTTCATCTTAGCATGATATTGGAAATTTATTTGAAACCTTGAAACATCTTATAGCCCAATTTTTTTGGGGTTCTTTGGATCAAATTGTTATACTCTAAGGGTTTCCTTTGCTATATCACTAGCCTAAAAGTTCTAAGTCACTTGTAAGCATAATCTTCAAACTTTGATGCTTGGCATGGAATTTGACCTATGTGTATCCTATCCTTGGGTATGCATTTATGGATTTTTTTTCATACATGTGCATGTAGTTTTTTTGTGTCTTTGGTCTTTTCTTTTCATCACTTCAATGTTCTCATTATTTTTATGTTTTATGCTCTAGGGATTCCTCAAGCTGGAGTCGAGCCAAATCTAGATATTGAGTCAAACGAATATTGAAGAACACATGGACCTTGAAGTTAGGGAGGAGACCCAAGTTCAAACAATGCTTGTTCAAGAGGGGTCAAGATCACTTCCTTCTATTGGTATGGATGAGCATATAGAACTAGCAGAAACTTCTCTCACTTATAGCATCATGTCTTATCAGTTTGTTTGCTTGCATACATAAACTTCACTTATATAACATCATCTCTCACTTTTGTTTGCAAAATATTTTGTGACATGTAGGAAGGGCTCAACAAGCAGGAAGTTTTCATGCTCAAGTCAGCCAAATCTAGACATTGGATCAAATGAATCTGCTCAAGAATGCATGGTCCTTGAAGATAGGGAGGAGGCACAAGTTCAAACAATGCATGTTGGAGAGGGGTCGGGATCACTTCCTCCTACTGGTATGGATGAGCATATAAAACTAGCTAAGAAGGTGAGGAAACAAATTTCTCATAGAAATTTAGATCATTTAGTTGAAATGCATATGGAGAAACTGAAATATTATGCCAACCAACCTTATAATAAGAGAAATAGGTCAATGACTAAATCTGTAAATGGAATGATCAATCATCATTTCAATCATCCTGATACACTTGAAAAGCACAATTGTTATCACGTTTACTTCTTCGTGATGAGCTCAAAGATTCATTACAATTTTTGGGTGTACATTTGGCATCAAATAAGAATAAACACATGGGATTACAAAAGGATATTGTTCAAAATGTTAAAAAGGGTTTATATTCCATTGGGAAAGGATCTTGATCAATGGATAAGGCGACTACAAGAAGGGTGATGTTGAAATCTATTGTACATCAAGATATAGCAATAAAAAGAAAAATGTTTGCACTTTCAACTGAAATTGGTTATAGTAGAAACACATTGATAAAATATAAGAAAAAGAGAAAGTTTTTGGATGAGAGTTTAGAAGGCAATTGGGAAATTATGTGTAGAGCTCCCTGTTCTAACAAGATTGAAGATGTTGTTAGGAACTTGGTCTTAGGTTTTTGGAATGATCAAACTCGTCCATCATCAAATACTAGAGATGTTATGAGACACAAGATTGGACCTAGTATTTATAAAAATCATATCAAACATTGGTTGTACATAACACAATTTGAGATGTATATGAAATTTTGTAATGCATGTCCTCATATAAAGATTGGGGAAACAATGTTTCAAAGGTTAAATAAAAAAGTTTTTTGAAACTTGTTGTTGCCATTATCATATTGAATTTCATCTCTACTATCATGTGTTTTGAAAGATGAGAGAAGAAAGATGTGGGTTTCAAAATGCACCTCCTAAACAGGAAAGTTTGTTCATAAAGTCTATATTATGTGATCATGAAAATGGACCTCAAATAAACTACATAAAAGGAATTTGTGAGACATGTGGAAATTTGGATAAATTTCCTTCAAGAATTGAGGATATTGACCTAACAAAGATAGTAAATTGCAAGAGGTAAGTATTATTTTTAGAGATTTTATTTGTTTCAATTTCTCATAGATTGTTATTTGGATTCTCTTTTATGTAATGTTTCATTGATTGTGTGTTTTATTAGTTATTCACATATTTTACTCACACAGATACAAGTATGTAAAGTTGCAAACAAATTTCTGGAAAGAATCCATAATGTTAAACTATGTAGAAGAGGAGATTCCCATTGGAAAATTTATGGAAGATTTTTGAAAATTGATATGACCATACATACAACATTCCTTTTTTTCTAAGTGGCAAGCACAACAATTCCAAACATTGAGAGATACTTTCCCATGTGGAATAGTTCTATCAGTAGTTGACTTTGCAGAAAATTACTCCTTTGTACATCAAAAGGAGATTCAATCAGAGTATTACTTTTCAAAGCAAATCACTATTATGATTCATGTGTGTTATCGACATGCACAATAATAAATGGATGGTGTTGAGAGTACATATGAAGAACGAGCCATTAAGAAAGAATATCACTTTTATATTAGTGATGATAAAGAGCATGACACACTTTTTTTCCAACATTGCTTTACAATATTTTTTGAGAATTTGAGACATATGGGTGTAAAATTTGAAAATCATTTTGTATGGTTAGATGGATGTGCAGCACAATTCAAATCTTCATGGCCATTCTATGCACTTTGTAGATATCATAAAATATACAAAATACCACATGTTTGGAGGTTTTTTTTAGAGTGGGCATGGAAACGGTGAGCATGATGGAGCAGGAGCTTGCATCAAACAAGCTTTAAGAAATCATCAAATGAGTTATCCAAAAGATCCTCTAGAAAATGCACATGATGTTGTTGAATGGTACAAGAAAAACCTTGCATCAAATGTGGTCGAAACATCTTCAAGAACAAACCAACACATTCCACATAGAGTGTTTTGGGAGATATCGGGTATGTATAAATTACATTAAATCAAAAATTTGAATTTATTTAAATTTAATATATATATATACATATTTGTTCACATAAGTTTTTTGTTATACATATGTATCTAGGTGTGGATAGAAGATTGATGCATGGATGCAAGAGGGTAGAAAAAACAAGATCTTTGCATTGTGTTAGGAGTTCAGATAGTCACCATGGATGGATATTAGACACAAGGGATTACTCTTGTTTTTGCATTGAGTGCATTGAGGGAAACTCTGATTATGCATGCAACAATCAAGAACTTGGATATGTTGGTAAATGGGATACAATGCCTCTAGTTGTTTGAAACATATGATGAAAGAGGAAGAAATATTTGAAGACATTCCTTTGATTTCAATTGATTATGACCATATTTCAGGATTGGTTAGAAAAGGTACATGTGTAAGTTTTCAATAATTTAAATATTATATATATCTAGTTAATGATCTTTAGAGACATTTCTAATTTTTTTAGAATTTTTTTGTGTAAATTTGGTGTATAGGAGATGTTTTGCAGTCATAGCAGAGCTTGGAAACATCGAAGGTGTTAGCTATTATTTATTGTGTTGCACAAAAGAGAGGAATAAGATAACACAACTTGAAACAAGTGATGGAATGTCATTTCCCACAAGTGAGTTTGAATTTAAAATTTTATATACATTGTATTCACATGTGCACATTAAATTATAAACATTAAATGTATATTGCACAAACCTTGAGCATGAAAATGTTGCACATGTTCATATGTCCTACCTTAGGTTCATGTTTACCATGCAAGTTTTGTTGTAGTGCAAGCAACATATCTAAAACAAGTCAAAGTTGTTTAGAATGGGATTCATTTTGTTGACTATCAACCTGATAACAAGGTATATCAATATAGTCACTTAATAATTGCTATCGCTCTACATCTTCATGCAATTCCACATGCACGTGGTCGAAGAAAATGGAGACTAGATAGTGATGATCATCAAAAGATTCTGCATATTATTGAAGAGCAGGTTGAACCAGAATCTTTGACTTAGATTATATCCATGGTTTTCAAGTTCACTTGTAACCCTATACATGTTCAAATGAGAACTTATAGTAACTTGTACATAGTTGTAAATCATTTTGTGTAAATTACAATTATATGTACATATTTGTTCCATGGAAAATTCTTAAGTTCAAAAATATTTGATAGCATCATCTCTCACTTTTTTTGGTTGCATGTAAACCCATATATATGCTTTCAATCCTTATTTGAAACGTAGTGAAGTTTTTTAAAATCATTTTTCATAAATTACAATTATATGTAGATATTTGTTCCATGGAAAATTCTTAAGTTCAAGAATCCTTGATAGCATCATCTCTCACTTTTTCTAGTTGCATGTAAACCCATATATATGCTTTCAATCCTTATTTGAAACATAGTGAAGTTTTTTAAAATCATTTTTCCTCAATTACAATTATATACAACTTATATTTGTTTCACGGAATTCTTAAGTTCAAGAATCTTATATACACTTATATACAACTTATATAATTTGTTCCATCGAATTGTTCCATGGGAAATTATGTAAATTTTAAGATTAAGTATTATCTAATTATAAAATTATTGTACACATATATAAAACATAAATCAATGCAAATAAAAAAATAAACCCTAACCACGAAACCCTTAACCCTATAACCCTAAACCCTTGCCCCCTACCAGTATCTTTCTCCCCTCTCTCTCTTCAAGTCTCTCCTTAGACCACTCTTCCTCTCTCTCCTCTACCCTTAACCCTTAAACCCTATCTTTATCTCTAGCCCACTCCCCCCTCTCTCTCTCTCAAGTATCTCCCTCCTACCCCCTCTCCCTCTCTCCCATCTGCCCTTAACCCTTAAACCCTAAACCCTTGTACACCCTCTGCCCTTTATCTCTCTCCCCCCCTCTCTCTCTCAAGTCTCTCCTCCTACCCCTCCTCTCTCCCCTCTACCCTTAACCCTTAAACCCTAAACCCTTGTACCCCTACCCTTTATCTCTCTCCTCCTAACACCTCTCCTCTCTCCCTCTACCCCTAACCTTAAACCCTAAGCCCTTATACCCCCTACCCTTTATCTCTCTCCCACTCCCCCCCTCTCTCTCAAGTCTCTCCCTCCTACCCCCACTCTCCCTTTCTCTCCCACTCCCTCTATATCTCTCTCTCAAGTCAATGATATGGGCCTTTTGTAAAATTTTCTAGCCATACTTGCCATTCTCTCCGACTAAAAAAATCCATGCAGGCCCATTAAAAAAAACATAAGAATAGTTAAAGAATACCCATAAGCATAAAGCTAATGAATCTTCAACTTCATTGCTTAGGTGATTGAAAGCATAAAAAAAAAATAACCTTCTGGGTCTCTAAATCTTATACAGTATATGATACGAAGCAATTTCATCATTGTGGGAAAATCACTGCACTAAAAAGATTTCTAGAGAAAATAAAATCTAGGAGGTTCGTAGGGTCGTAAATACATTACAATCAGAATAGGAACAACTAAAAAAGGAGCGACTCATAATCCTTTTAACCATAGTTTACATTTTGAGAATACAAAAATTTGGAATATGCATTATCAAATTAGTTAGGCTGTGCAAACGGACCCCATCTTTCAACCGAATATTCTCAATACGCAGTTGTTTCTCTTGAAGACCGACTTCTGCAATAACAACATGTGCTTTGTAGTTGGTACATATTGGATTTCTCATGGCTTCTTTAATTGCCATGTTCTCCAAACGAAGCTTCTTGTTATCCTGCTTGAGGAGAGTGTTTTCATGACACTCGTGTTGAGCCTGAATATCCAAGATTTGAAAAGCCATGATTAGAAAAAAATAATAAATAGTTTTTAACTATATACTTTTAATATTATAATAATAATATATATAGTTTTTAATTATATACTTTTACTATTATAATAATAGTTATATATTATAATAATAATATAATTATTAAAATATATTGCAATAATAAGTATATTATATATTATAATTTAAAAAGAATATAATTTATATTTATATTAATATTAAATATTAATTTTTCATAGATGGGGTTCAACTGAACATATTTATCATGTTCGACCAAACCCCATTTAAATCTATTTTTTATTGTATGTTAAATGGGTTTGATCAGACCCCCATTCGACCGAACATTTGTTTTTTGTTTGACCGAACAGTAATTCGACCAAACCCCCTTATTTTCACCCACATCCTCTCAGGCACCAAAATTGCTCAGAATTTTGCACTTCGAAGCTCGATTTGAGAATGAAAATGGAGGAGATGTATGAAACCCAACTAGTATCAGGTTTCCCTCAAAACAAGCTATCCAATGAATATAATTTTAATATGTTTTGATTATATTATCTACTTGTTTTTTAAGTTTTATTAAATATAGGTTTTTCACCTAAAACAAAACTCTTTATTTTGCACATGTTGAAAAATAGAAAATTATCAAAAAAAAATTGAAAAATATGAGTGCACCAGATATTGGAGTCCTTGATCAAACCAAAAAAAAAGAATTTCAATACATATAGTAAAAGTTAGGCATTATATGATCACGTTATGTCTAAATTGTAATTGGTTTGACTTTGAAACCTTATTAAAGAAAAAATATTCAATAAAAAACTATCTAACCAAGTGGAAGAACTAGATATTGGAGTTACAAATCTAAATTCGAAAGAATTAGAATTTTATCCTTCAAGAAAAAAAAGTTATGCATTATATAGTGTGTCACTTTTTTAAAATGTTTTTTGAAAAAAACTAGTTTTCATGGAAGATGGAAAAAGAAGTGTAATCTGATTCCAAAAATTTTGAAAAAAATATTTTTAGAATCTACAGACAAAATGTGGCAAGACTCTAGCTTGCATCATCTTCAAATTCCTCATGGTTTAATTGCTATAGGTGCCCGAATGTGAAGATTTAGTTTTAAAAAAAATAGTATCTAGTTTGGCCAAAAATTATAAACCATTATTGTGGGATCACCAACGTATATAAACATAACACATCATTTGCATAATCAAATCCATCTCACATAGCATAAAACATATAGAATCATCAATCATGCATTATCATATCATCATTGCATACATCACATTATCATTACATAAGCATCATATAAACATCATAAACACATAGAAATATGCACCATGATATGATCATTCCATCCATCCATTCACTCGTGCATTAACATTATCATACATTCATCCATTCACTGCATCATCTATTTGTATTAGAAAAGTATAAAAACATAAAATCCATCACATGTATCATATAGGCATCATATAAGCATCATAAAGCAGAAATTAAATGCATCCATCATAGGAATCCATCATAGACATCCATCATAAATCACATATAAACACATAGATCGATAATCATAGCCGCATATCATATAACCTCAAAATCATAATGTCAAGTGTACAATGATACCAAAACATGGAGAAATACATCAACAAAGTGGTAGAAATCATAAAATCTCTAACTGAATAAGTGTATACATCAAGTATCAGTACATCATCAAGTCTCAATACATTAATCAATCCTATACTGGGGCATATCAATCAAAGAAGTCAAACCACATCACCCAATTAAATCCAAAATCAGATTGTAGCACTCTAAAATCCTCCTATCATTATAACATATCACAAATCAACAATTTTATCAATAGATCAACATCAATCAATCAATAAAATCTCAGAGTGTCTATCATTGATCCTCACCTATCATAAGGGAAATCATCATCATATATTGGTCCTCACCTATCATGAGGGAAATCATCATCATCATATCATTGATCCTCACCTATCATGAGGTCAATCATCATCATCCTATCATTGATTCTCACCTATCATGAGATCAATCATCATCAAATCTATCAACATCATCAAACACCATAAATTTTTTTGGCTAAAGTGATTATCAATCATCAAACATAAGGAGGCAAAATAGTACATCAATTTAATCAAATTGGCAGAGGTCAATTTTCTTTATCAAGAGATAAATCATCGAATCATCGAAAAATTCCAAAATTTTCAAAAAATCCAAAAAATTCAAAAATTCACTAATTTATCTCTTGAGGGAGCATATATTCATCATCCCCTGAAAATCAACGTCTAGGGCATAAAAAAAAAAATCGACATCCACAGCAAATTATTCTTTGAAGCA
Organism: Sequoia sempervirens; assembly: GCA_007258455.2. Lineage (NCBI taxonomy): Eukaryota > Viridiplantae > Streptophyta > Pinopsida > Cupressales > Cupressaceae > Sequoia > Sequoia sempervirens. Next base: position 219,280,596 of record VDFB02105785.1, on the reverse strand, counting down.
ACATGTAAACACATTACTTCAAAGAGGGGTAAAATGTATACACATAAAATCAGTCAAGACAATTAATTAATTAAATACTAGTTATTTAATTAATGACTCCTCTTATTTCATCTACTTATGAATAAATTATCAATTTATTTATATAGTTCACACTTTTCTAAATTCTTCATCTTAAACCACATTCTTCTAAATTTAATTAAATAAATAATTAAATATCTTCTCACTAAGTTTGAATAATTTCAAATTCAAATTTAGGCACATGTCTACATCACTTTTGGCCACATCATCAAATGTCACATGTATTTAAATGTCTAATATTTAAATTCCTAATTTAAATTTAGGCACATGTTGGACACTTGGCCTTTTCACACATTTTATTCTCCCACATACTTGGCCTTTTCACACATTTTATTCTCCCACACTTGGCCTTTTCACACATTTTATACTCCCACACACTTGGCATTTTCACATTTGGCATGTTTCCCTTGGTCAAGGGAACATCCTCCATGATTCTTCCATCTCCACCATTCATATCTCATGTTTGAATCTCCATTGTTGATTGTTGCCACATGACAAGATGCCTTGAAAATACTATAAACACAACCCCTTGCTACAAAATTTTACAATCACATCTTTTAGAAAACTTATTATGCAGGAATAGCATTGGAGCATTTCAAGTATTCATAGTTGGAAAATTTAGTATTGCTTTGCATTTAGTATTTAGATTTGATTTGTTATTCTAATTTATAATCATGTCTTAGTTTACATTTGTATTTCCATTATTAATCTTAGATTTCATATAGCATTTAATAGCATTATCATTGTATAATCTACATTTTATCACAACACCATTGATATCATAGCATAATGGCTTTAATCACATAGTTTCATGTAGGAATTTATATTCTTGCATTCAATAGCATCTCGTTTCTCAAGTTGTCATTTTAACAACCATAGTGCACATTAAAAATCTAAGAGAAAATATGGTTTAATAAATCCTTGAGAATAGAGAACAATGGAACCTTTCTAAATATTTTTTTGCTTTCATTTGATTAGTTTATGATTCAACTATTTAATATAATGTCTCATTGATGTTTGTTTTGATTTACTAACTACCCCACAAATTCACATGCACACATGTTATAATTGTTTATGAAGGCTAACTCTTTGTAGGTCTCTAAAAATTTCAAGAAGAAAATATCCAAGCCTTGAGGAGATTTGTATGACTTCATTCCTTCAAGTAGGCCATTGAAGAGTGGTGATTTGTATCACTTTATTGATTCATCATTCCCTTTTTTCATTTATTTGTTTATCATTGACATTGCCATTGTGGAAGTGGAAATACTAACATGGGGTTTGACTAAGGCAAGCCCCTAAATGGCATGTAACCTTTCCTCTCTCTTTGAATGCATAGGTTTTAGGTTTGAAGAAGATTAGAGGAATTTTGAAGATTAATTATTCATTGTCCCAATCAAACCATACATCTTGTAAACTCACGAAAACTTAGTTATATAATTATCCAATAGTGATATGATATGTGGAAAATTGAAGCTCTGATATGGCACCAAAGAACTGTGAAATCATATCTAAATTATCCCTATAAAAACAGTGGCACCTAGGGCACCTATGTCCAACATTTTCAAATCCAAATTGATATCATAGGTGCATAGTGTCCTACTTGGTTCATTTATATGGTCTTTTTTCTTGTAACTCCTTAGATCTATTGTATTTACATTAGAATAATAATTTTCATCATTAGGTCAATTGAACTATTGCTTTTTATCCTCAAGTCCATTTCAGATTTGGTCAAGGGTAGGTTGAGTTACATCTTAGGTTTTAAGTCAATCCTATATCTTGTCCAAATCCATCAAACCCTCACCACCTCCATTAATAAATAAAGCATTAGGAAAAGGTTCCTAAACCCTAGAGCCAAGTCCTAGTGTTTCACTTTTTCAACATTTCATTTTGGTGAAATTGATGCATTAACATTATAAACCTTCTAAAAGCTTTAAGAAAATAATCCTAGATCTAGGTTTTTTATTGCATTACTTTGCATTATTCCATTAGTCATTCATTCTTAAAAAGCATAAAAATACAAAAAAATGGCATATCATATTGTATTATAGGTTACAATAGGGTTTATTTCAGTCATTATAGCTCAGTACATCCACAAATATGCATTAGTTCATTTAAAATATAAAAAAAAAATTGAAAGTATCATTGCATGCATTTAGGTATCTTGCATATAGCTAAAAAGGTGAAAATTTGCATTTTTTATTTTAAAAATCATATCAACATCATCATTTTAAAAAAAAATCATATTAGAATCAGTTATTTGTTGCATTTTAGATGTATAATTTACATTCACAATTGTCATTTATTGTTCAAGCATTTTCAACATTATTGCACACTTGCATTTTGAGTCACATTATAGTAAATTGAGAAAATTCTAGAAAAACATTCACTGTCAAACTTGTTTGCGCACAAACATAGAAACCTTAAACTATATTACAAATATTTAAACTTTGAATTTTTCAAAACCCTATCTTGGACATAGGCACCCTAGGCGCCCTAGTCCTAACTTTTGTGGCTCGGGTTCTTGTGACAAAGACCTCTCAGAATCCTTTGTCCAATTTTTTTTATCTATTTTCTAGTTGCTTATTGAATAGCAGTTTGAACCTCAGTGCAAGCATCATATGGTCATAATGGCTTAGTGTTTTGGTAATATGTTGACTTCCTTGAATTCCTTGGTTGATGTTTCAAGTTGTGTGTTTGGAAATGACCCTAATTCAAATGATGAATTTCATGATCCTTCATCTCCCAATGCATGTCTTCTTAATGAACATATCTTGAGACAAGAAGATGACTTCATGAATGAACTCATAAACAATACCTTTACCAACCTTGATCACCCATATCAAAAATCAACACCACCTACCATACCACCATTTGAAAATTTTTCCACATTGCACAAGGAAAGTGCGTTGCAATTCATACCTCAACCAATGTGCATGGAAGTACCTATCAATAATGACCACAAGAAAAACATATCACCCAATCTCCCATTATATGAGAACAAAGCTACAAACATAGTTGTTAGCTTGAAGTAATGTTATGGCCAAGGCTTTAAGATTTTGAAAAAATAAGGATGTGACATAAAGAATGAGCATGAAATTCATTCATTTTTGAACAAACACCATCTAAGGACACAAAAGGAATAGATTACCAAGGTCCTCCCCCTTTGCATCAAACATTTGTTTCACTAAGCAAGCCATACAAAGTCCATGGTCCTATTAAGAAAGGTGTGTAATCTACTCCACATCCGTTATCAAAGATTGAGCGTAATATATATACACTTCTAAATTGGGATACATTACATAACCACTCGAGCACGAATGAAAATATAATAAAAGAAAGAATAAAAATAAATCCTACTATGCATATCATAGAATATTTGGACATACTATTGATGAGGGTGATGTTTTAAAGAAGAAATTGGAAGAATTTTATCCTCACAATTATAAACTATATTGAATAATATAGTAAAGCATATGTGATTTTCTCCTTTCCATATGGTAGTTGTAGTATCATAACATACTCACTACCATGCATGGGGCTATAAACTAGGCTTTATGCAATAATATTTCATCTCACAAGGAGGAGTGTGTCATCATCCATTTTGGGCTCATCTTTGTCCTACACTTGGGGGGTAAGGGGTTAGGTAGCCTTGTGTTAGGTGCATTCCTTCTAGCAAGGGATCCCTTTGTAGCAAGGACTTATAGTATTAGTGTAGCGAGCACACTACCATTTTAAGGGGGGACATATTATCCTCTGATCATTGTTTGCATAAATATTCCCTTTTTAGTGATGATAGTATGCATCTCCTAGAAAGAGTGACCTTATCAATGCAAGTGCGGCCTTTTAAATCTATGTTGTGTCTCCTTTGTGGTGATATTGGGCTTGATATCGTCTAACTGTGTAACTTTTCTTGGCATATGATGTTCCCCTTGGTGGTTATGCTATGGATAGTATTCCCTAAGGTGAGTTTTTATTCCCTAACTTTTCCTCTCTTAGTGGTGATGTCATGTGTGATATTCCCTAAGGTGTTACCCTCCATGTATTGAGCAATGCTTATTTTTTATTCTATAAATCACCTTTTGTAGTGGTGTTGTTTATAACAACCCTTGAGGTTTTGGGCTTTGGCCTTGTCTTTTTTAGCATAGTTTATTACATTGTCTTTATTATTACTTATGGGGTAGTTGTAGTTGTACAATTACCAATTACCACTGTTTTGTTAATTGCTTTCCCCTATTACCTTCTTTCTACTTGTATAAATACTATTGTAAGCATCTAAATAAAAGATCAAGCTTTTCACATCATCTTGTCTTCATTTGGTATCAAATCCTTCTACTTTCTTGTGCCATGTATTATCATTACCTATTGGAATTATGAGTGGCAGTTAGTGGTTTGGTTTGGATTTGTTGTCAAATATCAATAGATACACCACCACAAGGGACAACACAAGGACCCAATCATAAAATTTATCCCCTACAAAAGGTGTATTCTAGTAAAGGCATGAAGATATATAGTTGGCAAGAGTTCATTGCAAAATAAAAACAATTTGAAATGACTATCATAAACACCATGGAGATCAGCTTCCTATAATTTTTTGGGTAGAATTTTTCCTTTTTTCATTGAGAGTGTTTAAGTGTGTCCATTTTTTCTAGTGAATGTCAAACTTTATAGATGATTCTAGTAATACTGCCAACAAGCTTGGAGCCTAAAATGTAGTCCATGATAGCACTAGTTTCTATTTTTCTCTTTTATATGCTCTTCAAAACACCAATAATCTTTAATTTGATGAATTGATTAGACAAGGCCTTCTTGAGTACTTTCTCTTTGATGTACAATGTCAAGCACGAAGAGTTTGCATTAGGCTTGAGGAGGAATATGATGGATATGATGAGAATGAAATAGAATGTCCACATAAACATTCTTGTCTCACTAATCGATCCTATAGAGCTCATTTGAGTGCTTTCTTTTTTCCTTAAGAGGATATCTAATAACTTTTCATTCAAGAATAAATTTTTTATTTTGAAAACATTTCTGCTCCTAAATTACTTCTTTTTGATGCCCAACTCCTCATGAAGATCCCATTGTTGAGGAACCCCATTCCAAGTGAGGAAACATAAAGAATTTCCTCAAGACCAACCAATATATTTTCCTTAAAATCCTTCCTAACTAGAGCCTCGACCTCCTTCTTTGCCAACCTTATATCCAACACCACCACTAGGAAGTACAATATGATATAATTAGTACCTACTCAAAATGACTTTGATTCCCCTAAGAATCCCTTCCCCAACACCATCTTCATAACTACCAAAATGAGGGAGTCATATTTCTTGAGCACCTATTTGAGCCTTTGGTCAAAGATAGGCCTACGAAACACCATTTTCCTAACAATACTATCTAACTAAATTGGTGTGTCTTCCCCTATACTCATCAAGTTCTCGATGGACATGTGAACCACAGATTTTGAGTGCTCTTCCATCTTTCTCAACTTTGCTACAAATTTGTAGATAGAAAACAACCATTCTTATGGCCTGGGCAGGTGCATGAATTTGGGTTACACTTTTGTGGCCAACTACAAAAAAATATTGGAAATGACATAACGTGAGTTTCTTATAACATGTTAGCATTATGTCAATTTAAAAGCAAAAAAAAAAGTGAAAGCTATTCATTTTCTCTTGTCTGTTTTTTTGCTCTTCTTGTGGCCAAAAACCCTCATTTTCACGCTCACGTTCTAGGAGGAGGAATTATACAAAATTCATCAACAATGGTTGCTTTTACTTTGCAAAGATGGTGCCACAATGATGTAGAGGTGTAGGAGGTAAGTATTGTTTGCTATTTTTTTTGAATTTCTTAGTTTCAAGTTGATTTTGTTTGTTTTAAGTTAGATTTAAAAAAAATAAAATTAGGAGATGCAGATAATCCTCAAAATCCTCAACAAGAAGAACAAGAAAATCCTCCTCAACAAAATCGACCCCCCCACCAATCACTCAACACCCTCCTGGCACTCAACAAAATTTGAGGAGTGAAATTGGGAACAACAAAAAACAAATTGAGGATCTTATCAGTAGATTGAGTGATCCAAATGCTTTAACCACATAAAGAATGACACTAGAAAATTCAATGAAAGAGATGTTAAAAAATGTAGATTCAATAACCTAACAAATAACAAGATGGAAAGCTAGGAGACATGCAGCTAGGGAATATTATGCAGATAAACTATCATATAAACAAGTAAAAGATTTAAAAATTACTAAAGGTGATTTATGCTCTTTATTCACTGACCCTAGAACAAATCAAAATCTTAGCCTGAATGTGAAGAGGTTTCCTATTCATTAGTGCCACCACCAAGAGATTAGGAACCATTTTTATGATAGGTGGTACTTGGTCTTTGATTACCCATCGTGCAAAAATTGTGAAGTCCCCCAATACTTTCTTAGGAAACTATACAGTGAGTTTGTATTGAACCAAATCCCAAATTATTTTGATATGAGGGAGTTCCAGGGGAGAGGTGGGGGGTCGGCTTAGGATAGGCCTGGTGCACAACTGGGTCCTATGTGGCAAGGGAGATTACCTCTCGCTAGGCCACCTTGTGAGCACATTGTTATGCATGTTGTTGCGAAGGAGAGTCTCGACGTAGAATAATTGCAGGCAATCAACACTTTGACCTGGAGTGTCATCCATCATACTAGCCCTATTGTATAGTGCCATCTAGGGGAGTCTTTGGGTGGTGGCCTTCAAACCCATGTGTGACTTGTTCATATGACCCCACCAACACTCAGGAGGCTGCTTGACAAGATCCGTACACTGCTAGGCAGGATCCATATGCTACTAGATAGGATTTGTATGATGCTACGAGGATGGAGAGGACGGCTGAAATTTTGCATCGTGCATATGGCATTGATAGTCAGGTAAAATTCAGCATGTTCATTGAATTTAATTTATTAAATTTTGATTCTGAAATGCAAGATTAACTAATTTAGTTTTATTATTTCAATAAAATTGCAAGGTCATAGTGTTGAGACTGGATACATCGGTCCTCCACCTACTTATTTTTGTAGTACACCTATTAGTGGGGTATGTAACTAGTAAACAATTATAAATTTATTACATGTTAATAGCATTGTTTTACGAATGGTATTTTAATACATGTAATTTTGGATGTTGAAGAGGCTAATATTGGTAATTTCAAGCAAACACCTCCTAATGCCAGTGGATTCACTCAAACGTACACAGAGGTAAGAGAATAAAGACAACTTAACTAATGAATTATACTTAATAGATTTGTGTAGTTTATATTCATATTGTCGGTTATGTTGCATTACACATCATTCAAACTCAAAGCATTACTTCAAATTCCATAACTAATAACTAGATGTTGATAGATGACAAAATTTCAATTGTACAATATAGTTGTTTAGAAAGTCAACATAAACAACATGATGCAATTACTTCACATGGAAGCATGTGCTTGCAAAGGTGCACCAACACGACAAACTATGGATGCTTGGAAAAAATCTATGAAACCATAATAGTAAGCAATAGCATAGACAAGGCAATTAGTGATGTAGAGCATCCAACAAACACCATCAACATCATTTCTTCAAGGGATTTCAATCCCAAATAGAATCAGGAGAAGATCAAATATAATTTCATCAAAAATCTACTTTTCATTCAACCAAAATCCACTCAAATTTTCTTAGCCATTCCATAGGCCATCATTCATCATTCCACTAATTAGTATTCCAATTGACTCATTCAAAGAAAAAACCATATTAAAGAAAACTTTGACTTAATCAATTAGATTCACATCATTGTCAACCACCATCAAAACAACATAAACCTAATTATTGACACTTGAATAATTCATCCTTTCATTTATCCACCAAGATAACAAATCAACTAAACCATACCTCACTGTTATAAGTCCATTATCAAGCACTGTACTCACCATATTTTGGCTACAGTAGTCTATTTACAGGTTACAAACTCCTACTACAACAGAATCTTGATTATCATCTTGTGGTTAATCACCAATTTGCTCAAAAGGCTTCATAATACTCACCCATCTAACCATCAAAGTCACCAAACCTATCTTATACACCTTAACAAAATTTAGTAACATCAATCATATCATTAGTTTGATAGTGACCAAGCACTCAATATCATCCTTTCCACTGTTTAAACAAACATCTTTGTTTTGATTATACAATATCATATTCCTCTAGTAGGTTTGTCAAACATTGAATCGGGTAGTTACATTCCTATCTCAAATCTTATTAAAAAAATTAATGCACATTTAGAAACACTTTCGAGCACATCACAACATAGCAAAGTTCTTAGATGTTTGACATAAATAAAATCATCAGATTTTAGACTGTCCTCTGAAGAAAGGCTACTAGATTAGGTCTGTTTTACAAAGGAGACCCCTTCAAAACCATTCCAAATCGCTCAAAACCTCAAAAAAATATTCAATCATGTCTTATAACTCAATATTTCACCATTTATAGGGATTGAAAAGCATGAAATTTTTCTAATCCAATAAACCCTTGTTTATAGGGTGTAAAAGCACAAATCAAGGAGGGTTTTGTGAAAAATACTCTTGCAAACCTCTATTTCTCTAGCCACCACCTGGAACATTATTTTTATGTCTACCAAGACCTTCTACATCATTTCCAAGCCTCTGCAAGCTTTATTTATTCATGACCCATGACTGTAGCATCACTTTGTGTAGGAAAATCATGTATTTTCCAGTGTAGCAGCAACTCCACCATGGTATTCTTGCTTTTCCCTACACTTAAAATCATAAAAACATGAAAAAAATCCTAACATTAACCTACTCCACCAATTTACTTGACCTGCATTGGTGGAGTAGTGAAGAAAAACCCTATTGGACTCTCAAACTTGCTTCTAAAAGGACTCTGTCAGGCATTGAAAACTAACTCTTTTTCTTTTGTTTCCTAAAACTAACCAATTCCAACTCTTGAAATTTTAAACTAACTCCTCTTTACATGTATTCAAACTATTAGCTAACTTTGGGTGTTCCTAAATTACCAACACAAGAAAACAAAACAATGGAGTAATGTTGCAAACTGAGAATTAGGGAATTTTTATTTCAAAATCTAATTACAAGAACACAAACTTCTACTTTTTTCTCACCTTTACATTCCTTTTAAAGATATTTTTTTCCATAACTATCTTTCCATTGGTTTAAACTACCCCTTTTAACCCTTAATATGCTTGATTTCCTTGTTTTTGTCAATTTAACAACTTTTAACAATATTACATTATTGCATTGTTTGCATTTTACCACTTTGACCACCTAGAACTTACTCATAACCTTAAATACATTCAAATAAGACCTCATATGACCTTTAACATTCTTTACATCATTTTTCCATGACATTTTTTTATTGACTCAATAGAAATTTGAACACTCATCCCTTTTGCAAAATTGAAAAGTATTTGATGACCTAGGTGCTCCTGCACCAACACTTGACCCAATTGAATCAAAAGAAGATCAAATTGAATAATCAACTAAAAATTCTTTCTCTTTTCATCAAAAATCACATTGTTTCATTTGCAAACCACAAGGAAACAACAAGCCAACTCATTTCAATACTTCATATCATCCTCAAGCTTCAAACATCTTATTTATCAGCAAAAATGACTTATTCGTGCGCAAGAAACCTAATTAGAGTCACTAAAAAATCCACTCTTTAATCATTCACCAAGGCACCCTTCCACTCAATTTGCTTTACCTAGGAAAAATAACCAAAGACCAATCTTTCATGTTACAACCTATATCCATCAGATCCTAACACACCTTTGTCATCATCAATTTATTTGAATTCAAAGCAAGAACTTGATAAAGAGCTCTGAATCTTTCAATTCCTTAAACAACTCACTAAATTTTCACTTTTACCAACTAGTTCCTCAAGACCAAGATACTACAATCAAATATTTACACCTCAATCATTTCATTTGACTTCCAAGACATTACTCACATCATGTTTATTAACTAAGCTTATTTTATGCACAAATCAAGCCCTACAAAGGAGGGTTTATTGCATAAGGTACTTACAAACCTTAAATACTCATACCACCACCAAAAACACCATGGAAATAGCCTGCATAAGCTTTAGAAATGATGTAGAGTGGCAGGGAAGGAAAAATCACAATCACAAATGGCAAACTCACTCCACTGAATGCTTCTCTCAAATACTCTTATGAGGAGTCCTAAACTTCACTATTCTTTAAGAGATCAACCCCACACACTTAGGTTTCACAAATTATACCACTCACAAAGCTTGAAAACATTTGGATCATGTCTCATTAATTCAAAACAAAGTTTAACAACCCTCTTTCATTTAGGTTACAACAAACACCCATCACTATGGTGACTTAGACCTCACTCTCTCTTAAGGCTTGCAGCCCTTTCTCGGTAGGACAGCTAGAATAAAAAACACAAGGAAGATTGTTAAGACACAAAACCTATGGATTCTAACCCCTAAGATGGACCCCTACAAGGTTCCAAAACCCTTCCTCTTGACTGTCAAAACATCACTCACAATGGGCCTTTCTACCTTTGCTCCAAAAGGCCTAATTCACAGACCTACACCTAGGTATTGACTATCTAGGCTCTCCCCTTCACCCAAAAGCCCAAAATTATACTCCTATACGTTCTCCACACCTATTTCCACCATTCCTAAGTGCCTCTTAAATAGATTCTTCAAAATCAAGTAAAAATTCTTTGTTTTTGCTTTTCAATTATGCTTGCCACATAGAGATGTCAAACCAAAATTCATGCACAAATTCCAACATTGAGGCTTCCGTTCTCCAAAATAGTGAGGAAATTTAATTACAGCCTTATATCTTCCATCCCACTGAGATTTAGCAATTTTACAATGTGGGAATGGAAGAAATATACATTTTTCACCCAAAACCTTGATTTTAAGGGTTTTTAGACCACCTGATAGAGAAATTGGAATATCTCCCTTGATACTCAATGAAATCTCACCACTCCAATGCAAAATGAAATCTTATTCAATTACCTATTCAACCATTATGGGCTTGGAGCATGGAAGTGAACATATAGTCTGTACCAAGTATGGGATCAAAAAATTCTTCAGAAAAACATAGGAAAAATAGCAAACTTCTTATTGAAACTTCTTCAAAACATCAACATCAACCTTGCCTCGACCAAGAGAGGTATATTTGAAGTCTTAAAAACTCTCTCCAACTTCTTGCAAATATATTTTTAAAAGAGAGACGTTGGAAAACAACTAATCTCATGCTTTGACTTTTAATTGCCTAGTTAAGGCAATGTGAGAAACTTCTACCAACTCGACCACAAAGAGCCTTCCAAAATGTGTCAAAGGAATTTAAAACCTTGTCAAAAAGTAAGGTGACTCCCCTCAAGTGTCTAGATATAGCAAGGCATCCTTTTTCCTTATTTTTCCAAGATGCACTAGACTTACAAAGGAGGATGGAGACCTTATTGTACAAAGAAGTTGGTCACCAAGACCAAAAACTCAACCAAAAACCTAGAAGACTACTAAAAAGCATTGAAATGGTCCATAAGACCTTATTCCATCCATAAACCAAGAAAAAAAACACGAAACATTATTCTAGGTCCCTTAGACCCATGGGTGCTCCTGCACCATACTCCCAAGCAAGAAAAAGATCTCAAGTCCTCTTTGAGATCAGGTCTTCTATAGTAGTTCCATGTTGTTTAATATCATTTTCTGACATCCATGTTGCATCCTCTTCAGGTAGATCTTTCCATTTGACCAGGTATTCCTTGTAAACCTTCGTTCTTGTCTTCTTTTTCTCCTTGGTGTCTAGGATGCATTCAAGAGTCATAGGTTGGCTGGGGGGTAGTTCCTTCACCCAATCTTCATCCTCCATTGTTGTTGTACCTACTCCATCAATTGTATTTACTGAAGCTTTGAAAGGATACAAGTCAAAAATGTTGAAGATAGGAGATGTTGATGGTGTTTTCTGCACAGCAACAACTCAGACAGAATGCAATATTCTATCTCTCTTGAAAGGTTATTTTCAACAATAAATTACTGAAAATCACCCCAAGGTCTCTCGGGTGTCAGGTTATGACAATGCATAAACAACTCAGATAATATGTGAAAATGTTGGTAATCACAAAGGGACCTTACAAATGAACAATGCTGGAAGTGAATTTCATCAGATGCAACAATATGGCAATGCTTTCAATCCTAAAACTAACCCAGATTCAAAATAAACAGCAAAAGAGATAAGGGTTTAGAGAGATTCTATTCTATTCTAACTCTTAAGATTAACAATGCAAATGATAAACACTTGAAATGGACCAATCCCAACGAAACCAATCTCTGCTTGACCAAGATTAATCTGCAATCTTACAGAAACAGTGCAATCTTCTAAGGTTTTAAAGATTTTCAGATCATGAACATTCACCCAAGACAACCCAATTGCAGTTGAAGTGAATAAACCTCCATAATTGAACCAAGTACAATGAATATAAAGGTCCGGGCTAACTTTACAAAGCAACTAACAATCAGATAGCTGCAAAAAGTATGGACCAGGGATTGCTGCAAACACTTCAAACATTAAATCATGAACATCATTGAATCAGATCTAAATCTAAATCTAATAACCATGAGCAATTTTAAAAATTGAATCATAAGAACCATGCACGATAAGTCAACACAAAAGAGATCACCAGAAAATCACAATGCTTTCAATTGTATTGAATCACCAAACTCCAGCAACAATTTCAATGTTCTGTTACATCACTTGCTCAGAAATTGACTAGCTTCTACCTCTACTCTACTGCTAAATTTGCTCTCTATCAAATCTTCTCCTAATCTCTCACCCCCTTACAAATGAGGCACATATGCCATTTATAAAGAATCCCACAAACATGTCGGCCTAATTAGATTTTACAATAATAATTGGCCTCAAAACAGGTCGGCCTAATGAGAAATTCAAAAGAGGACAAGATTTGCATTAAATGCATGAATATTATCCATGTCGGCCCACGATCTCCAGCAAGATCAGATTCACGTGCCCTCCAGTGCCCTCAGGGCCGGGGCTGTTGCTTCAAATTGGGCCGGATTTTACGTTTGATATGCTATCAGGGTCGGGCATGTTGTTTAGTCCTGAAAAACAGATATCATCATTAATAGCCCACGTGTTCAAATTAAATTTGAATAAAATTTTGACCTTTAAGAAAACTTACATTTTTAAAAGGAAACTTTCCATTTTCGAATTTTTTCCATTTTTGGAAATTTTTATTTTCGATTTTTTATTTCAAGAGAATTTTCATTTTCACGATCATTTTTAAAATTTTCCATTTTGGAAAAAAACATTTTCGGAAAAAATTTCCGTTCGGGAAACGACAAGGGAAAATCCGGGAAAATCCAGGCGAAGCGGACTCCAGACCAAAATCCGGGAAAATCCAGGCGGACAGGAGATCGGGGAAAATCAGCCGGCGGAATCAGGAAAATTCTGTAGACCGAGTTATGGGGAATTCCAGGCAGATAGGATTATGGGAAATTCCAGGCAGACAGGATTATGGGAAATTCCAGGCGGACAGGATTATGGGAAATTCCAGCCGGACTGGAAAATCCCGGATTTTGTTCAAAACCTAGTTTTTTCAAAGTGCAACTCGGGGGAAGGACTTGGACAAGCAAGATAAACATCTAAGGACCCCCAAAGGCAATGAAAGCAATAAAATTAAGGGGCCAAAAGACACCAAAAGCCAATCCGGGAAATTCCAGGTAGACATGATTATGGGAAATTCCAGCCGGACAGGATTATGGGAAATTCCAGCCGGACTGGAAAATCCCGGATTTTGTTCAAAACCTAGTTTTTTCAAAGTGTAACCTGGGGAAATCACTTGGGCAAGCAAGATGAACATCTAAAGGACCTCCAAAGACAATGAAATCAATAAAATTAAGAGGCCAAAAGCTAGAGCAAAAAGAGGGTCCCCGCTTTCAGTGGGGCGTGTGTGCAAAACTGCACAACAGGAGAGATTGCCACACTAGGAGGTAGCTCTATTTCATAAGCATTTTGGCCAAACTTGTGGACCACCTTGCAAGGTCCTATCTTATTCATCATGAGTTTGGTATACTTTCCTTTTGGAAGTCTCTCCTTCTTCAAGTGTGCCATCACCAAGTCTCCAACCTTGAACTGGACATTCCTCTTCTTTAAATCTACCTTTTCCTTATACTTCTCAACATTCTTTTGAAGGGTTTCCTTCACTTGTTGATGAATATCCCTGATTGTAACAACAAATTCCTCACCTTGAGCAATTCTCTTAGCAACTCCTTGTAGATCTCTTAGTTCATATACCCCTCTAGGGTGCATTCCATAGACTACTTCAAAATGGCTTCTACCAATGCTCCTATTCATGGAGTCATTATATGCAAATTCAGCCTGAGTAAAATCATATCCGAAGCTTGTCCATGCTCCTGTGTAAGGCATCTTAAGAGGTTTCCCAATTATCTATTCACAACTCCAGTTTTTCCATCCATTTGTGGATGGTATGTTGAACTAAAGGATATATTTTTTCCTTGAGTTTCTTCCACAAGGTCCTCCAAAAGTGACCAATGAATTTAGAATCCCTGTCAGAAACAATGCGGAAAGGTAGTCCATGTATCCTAACAAGCTCCTTAAAGAAGAGACCTGCTATATGAGATGCATCATTGTTGCATTTGCAATGAAGAAAATGTGTCATCTTATTAAATCTATCAACTACCACAAAGATACTATCAAAACCTCTTTGGGTTCTACGCAACCCCAAGACAAATTCCATACTTACATACTCCCAAGGCCTATTGGGAATGGGCAGTGGCTAATAGAATCTTGCATTTGATGAAGTTACCTTTTCCCTTTGACATATTGTTTATCCTTCCACATACCTTCTCACATCCACTTGCAACTCTGGCCAATAGTAAAATCTCCTAACTTGTTCCAAGGTCTTGTCAAGGCCAAAGTGACCTCCAAGACTCCCACTGTGTTTCTCCTTTATGATATTGTCCCTCATTGAGAATTTATGCACACACAATTGGATTCCTTTGAAGACAAAACCATTCTACAATAAAAATTTATATAATTCACCATGAAAATAATTCAAATGTTGCTCACAAACATTGTCTACCTCCTTGAAATCTGAATCTTCATGATACATATCCTTCAATGCTTCAACCCCCATGCTTTGGAGTTGGATCTCTTTCACTACAAGTGCCCTTCTACTGAGAGCATCTGCCACCTTATTTTCTTGGCCCTTCTTATTCTTTATTGTGAAAGTATAGGCTTGCAAAGACTCTACCCACATCATGTGCCTATGACTAAGTTTTTCCTATGCATTCAAACAACTCAAGGAATGATTATCAATATAAACAACAAATTCTTTAGGTAACAAGAAGTTCCTCCACTTTTTGAGGGCTTGGAACATAGCATACAATTCCAAATTATAGTAAGAATAATTCCTCTTTGCTTCATTTAGCCTCTCACTGAAAAATGCAACCGGTCTGCCTTCTTCGCTCAAAACAACCCCTATTGCTTGATTGCTAGCATCACACTCAATGGTAAAAACTTTATCAAAATCAGGGAGCACAAGTATAGGCTATTGTGCTACTATAATTTTTAGATATTCAAACCCTTTATCAGCCCCATTGGTCCAAGAAAACTTACCTTTGTTACCTCCTTTGATGGTTTCCAAGATTGGTGCACAAATTTGGCTAAATTTCTTGATGAACTTTCTATAAAAGCTTGCAATTCCATGGAAACTTCTGACATCTCCCATGGATTTTTGTGTTTTCCAAGTAAGAATATCATCCACCTTTGAAGGATCCATCTTCAAAATTCCCTTGGAGATGAAAAAACCAAGGTAGACTAGTTCTTCCTTCATGAATTCACACTTTTCCATGTTGATCAGAAACTTCTCCTCTTGTAACATCCTTAGTACCATGTGAAGGTGCTTCAAATGTTCTTATTTAGACCTACTAAACACAAGGATGTCATCTAAATAAAATACAAAAAACTTTCCAATGAAAGGTCTCAATACCTCATTCATAAGGTGCATAAATGTACTAGGGGAATTTGATAACCCAAAGGGCATCACCAACCACTCATAGAGCCCTTCATTAGTCTTAAAAGTTGTCTTCCATTCATCCCCATCTTTGATCAGGTTATCTGATGGTACCCGCTCTTTAGATCAATCTTGGAAAAGTAAGATGCTCCTGATAGACAATCCATGAGGTCCTCCATTCTTGGCATCAGGAAACTCTATTTGATTGTGATCCTATTAAAGGCTCTTGAATTAGTGTAAAGCCTCCAATTCCCATCCTTCCTTGGTGCTAGGATAGTAGGAACAACACATGGGCTCAAACTCTTCCTCACTAGCCCTTTATCCATCAACTCTTGCACTTGTCTTACAATCTCCTCATTTTGACCAGGTGTCATCTTGTATGTAGCCTTATTGGGAAATGTATCCCTTGGAATCAGATCAATATGTTGGCTTATATCCCTAATGGGGGGTAGGGAACTAGGTAATTCATTCACTGTTATGTCCTTGTAACTTTCCAACAACTCTTAGACTTCCTTTGGTGCATCTTCCTTCTTCTTTGTGGGTAGATCTGCTTCACGTTTTGGCTTCATAATTAGGAAAAATCCTCTTCCTCCTCCTTCCTTCAAGGTCTTCATGAAGTCCTTCTCACCCACCATCAAAAAACTAGGCCCTTCATGTTTTTCCTTGTATTCTTCTAGGAGAGGTGAAAGGTTGTAATTCTTCCCATCCTTCACAATGAAGTTTGTGTTCTTCTCCCCATCATGCTTGGTCTTCCTATCAAACTGCCAAGGCCTACCAAAAATATATAGTTTAATTCTTGTACTCAAAATTTTTTCATTAGATATCATACATTATAAGTCATGACGTGGATTGCTATTGTAACATTTTTGTGATTGATGATTGAATAATTTGTTGTTTTATTTTCAGATGTTGGTTGCGAAAACACCTCCAAATATTACAAGGGCAATGGATATTGGTGTTTCATCCGCTATAAAATCCTCGATGGCTCTGATAGAGGAGGTATGGGGAAAATTACTAAATATTAATTTACATTTGTTGTTATAGATGTTAGTTCTAGTGAAAAATCAAACCATTATTGATTTGTGGTTTACTTCCTATTTGGATGGTTTATATAGGGCTTGAGCACGCCTGAGCATCGGCATGAAAATATTTCCATTATGGAGAGTGATCATGAGATGGCTGTAAGTGATCATTTTGTTAAATATATCATTTTTTATAATGTAATTTCTATATATTAATGTCATTACTTCTTATTGTAAAAATTAAAAATTCACTAGGAGCTAAACTGTAGGAGTATCAAGAGAACTTCTCGAGCATAGAAAAAATGATTGATGGACTTATTGCAATCGAATTTCCAAACAAAGGGAAAGAATTTATTTCTAGAGCATGGAGAGAAATGAATTTTGATTCCAGAGCCCTTTGTTGTATGCCTAGACATGGCAATTTTGTACATATCTTGTATAATTGGATATATTTGACATTGTATGCCTATATGGAATTCTCGTAAACCTATATGGCTATTTTGTAACTATATTTTATACTTATATCAACATATATTGATGTATGCATACATGGATATTTGGTTAATACAAACATTTTTTATTGATGGTGTCCATATTTGCTCTTTTTGACAATGTCAAAAGCATGGCTACATACAGATTAGGCAAAAGAATTTTCCCGTTTACATTAGCAATGGATGGAAGTTTCAAAAAGTATCCTTGATATTACAAAAAGATGTGTTTATACCATAGCAGCAAAAATATTATGGGGAAAAAATCAGCAAACTAAAAGTATAATTTTTTTTGAAAAATTCAGGAAAAAGTCTAGAAAAAATTAGAAAAAAATCAGATTTAAAAAAAAAAGGTAAAAGAAAGTAGAACAAGAGATAAAAAAAATTTAAATTTAAATTTAAAGGCATTTCCATACCATAGAGATATAGAGAGCAAATAAAATAAAGAGTTTAACTAATAAATTGTATAAAATAGATTTTTGTAGTTTATATTCATATCATTGATTACATTACATTGCACATATTTCAAACTCAAAGCATTGCTTCAAATTGCAACTAATAACTAGATGTTGATAGATGACAAAATTTCAATTACAATATATTTTTTACAAAGTCAACCTAAGCAATTATGCAATTACTTCACATTGCATAACTAATAACTAGGAGCAGCTCCCAGTTGCATTTTCTTGTCATGGCATTCTATGAGACCACATTTCTTTTACGCAATTTTTCAAACAATTCATTGCCTTGTCTATACTACCACATTTTTGATACATGTCTACCAAAGCATTTTGTCAAATAGTTTATTGCCTTGTCGCTATGGCTGAAAGCCTAAAACAAGTGCTTTTGAACAAGCTATGGATGCTTGAAAAAATCTATCAAAAGCATAATAGTAAGCAATATCATAGACAAGGAGTGAACTCTTTGAAAATGCCTCAAAGGAAATGAGGTCTCATGGTGATGGAATTCCCATGACAATCAAATGCTTTTGATTGTCATGGCATTCCATCACCATGAGACCTCATTTCTTTGAGGCATTTTTTCAAAGAGTTCACTGCCTTGTCTATGCTAACACATTTTTCATACATGTCTATCAAAGAATTTTATCAAACAATTCATTGCCTTGTTGTTATGGCTAAAAGCCTAAAACAGGTGCTTTCAAACAAGCTATGGATTGATACCACATTTCTTTGAGGCATTTTTTCAAATAGTTCACTGCATTGTCTATGCTACCACATTTTTCATACATGTTTACCAAAGCATGTTATCAAACAGTTCACCTCCTTCTACTATGAATAAAATCCTAAAATAGGTGCTTCCAAACAAGCTATGGATGCTTGGAAAAAATCTATCAAAGCATAATAAGTAAGCAATAGCATAGACAAGGCAACAACTGTTTGAATAAAAGCCTGAAAGAAATGTGGTCTCAATGTGGTGGAATGCTGACAAATCCATATAAATTTTCTTGTCATGGCATTTGTCATGCCATTCCATCACCATGATACCACATTTCTTTGAAGATTTTTTTCCAACAGTTCACTACCTTATCTATGCTACCACATTTTCCATAAATGTTTACCAAAGAATTTTGTCAAACAGTTCACCTCCTTGCTGCTATGGCTAAAATCCTAAAATAGGTGCTTCCAAACAAGAGATGGATGCTTGGAAAAAATCTATCAAAGCATAATAATAAGCAATAACATAGACAAGGCAGCGAACTATTTGAAAAAAAGCCTCAAAGAAATGTGGTCTCAATGGTGGTGGAATTCCATCACAATCCATAGCAATTTTCTTGTCATGGAATTCATCATGCCATTCCATCACCATGAAACCAAATTTCTTTGAGGCATTTTTTCAAACACTACCACATTTTTCATACATGTCTACCAAAGCATTTTATCAAACAATTCACTGCTTTGCTGCTATGGCTAAAAGCCTTTAAAAATTTCTTTTGAACAAGCTATGGATGCTTGCAAAAAATCTATCAAAGCATAATAGTAACCAACAAGCTATGGTCTCATGGTTTTATTTCACGCGAAAATCAGTGTGATTTTATTCACATTTTTTTGCAGGTTATAAACACTTTTTTTTTTGCCAATTTTGTTGTTTTAAATGACATTCAATTTTATGGTGGCTTTGTTGTTTATATGATGACATGTGCTATTCTAATCCTAATTCATGCTTCTAGGTTGCATAGATATATATTTTGTTTTCACATGTTTTTTGTACCAATGAACCCAAAATGAACTGAACCCCCCTCCATAAAATTTTGGCCAAACCGGTGAACCAAACCCTCGAACCTGAACCTCAAAACCTATTCCAACACTCTTCAATTTTCTTGAAAAAACTTAGTTGACCACCAAATTATGTTTCCCCTTGACTTTACCCATGTTTACTCCCTCAAACCTCTCTTTTTTATTTAAAACCCCTATTTTCCCAACTAGGGCATGTCATGCCATAACATACTTTTGACCTCCCTTGTCCTTGCAAACCTTTTAAACACATCAAACTCCACAATCTCACCCTATTTCCAACCTATTGTAACTTATTTTCAAGCAATTTCTTCTTTTCACCTCTTCTAGCCTTGCTTTTAAGGGGTCTTAATTTTGAATTTTGAACAAGGGTAGCGTTAGTAATCTCTTCCAATTCCCTTACTAATGCTATTTTCTTATCAATACTCCCTATCCTACTTACATCAAGCCCATATCACTGAGACACAACCTGGACAATAGGTGGAATGGCCTAGTTCAACATACTACACTCAAACTCTTAAGGGATCGATCCGGTTGAATGCAGCTTAGAGTGATTCCATGTGTTTGGGTGAGAAAGAGGACCATGCCTATTTAGATGCATTGGAATAGTTCTTTTGGTCACACGAGTTGCAGAACAAAAGTTGCACCACTTTGCAACTTTCCACTACTTCCATTTGACACTTTTTCCATCAACTAAAATCTGAACACCACCAAAAAACCACTCCAAGATAATCAAAATTGAGAGAGGTTATTGTAGAGGAGCCCAACATGATCCCATGGGATTGGATGAGAAGTTTCTAATCATCACGGTGTCCGAGTAACCTCATGCTGAAGTTTGCAATCATTTTTCCCTTTGGACCTTAAGGGATCAATCCGGTTGAACGTAGCTCGGAGCAATTTTGCGTGTTTGGGTACGAAATACGACCATGCCTAGCCTAAAAATTCCTATTCATATGCATTGGAATAGTTTATTTGATCACATGAGTTGTAGAACGGAAATTGCACCACTTTGCAACTTTCCACTGCTTCCATTTGACACTTTTTTCATCAACTGAAACTTGGAAACCATGGGAAAACCACTCCGAGATAACAAAAACCAATAAAGGTTATTGTAGAAGGACCCAACATGATCCCATTGGATCAGATGAGAAGTTTCTAAGCATCACAATGTCCGAGTAACCTCATGCTAAAGTTTGCAGCCATTTTTCCCTTTGGACCCTTAAGGGATCGATCCAGTTGAATGTAGCTCGGAGTGATTTCGCATGTTCAGGTGTGAAAGAGGACCATTCCTAGCATAAAAATTCCTATTCAAATGCATTGGAACAGTTATTTTGGTCACACAAGTTGCAGAACAGAAGTTACACCACTTTGCAACTTTCCACTGCTTCCATTTGACACTTTTTTCATCAACTGAAAACTAGACACCACGAGAAAACCACTGCGAGATAATGAAAACCAAGAGAGGTTATTGTATAGGGGCCCAATATGATCCCATCGAATCAAATGAGAATTTTCTAAGAATCACGGTGTTCGAGTAACCTTATGTTGAAATTTGCAGCCATTTTTCTCTTTGGACCCTTAAGGGATCAATCTAGTTGAACATAGCTTGGAGCGATTCCGTATGTTTGGGTGTAAAAGAGGACCATGCCTAGCATAAAAATTCCTATTTGAATGCATTGGAACAGTCTGTTTGGTCACATGAGTTGTAGAATGATAGTTGCACCACTTTGCAACTTTCCACTGCTTCTATTTCACACTTTTTTCATCCACTAAAAACTGGACACCATGGGAAAACCACTTTGAGATAACAAAAACCAGGAGAGGTTATTGTAGAGGGGCCCAACATAATCCCATTGGATCAGATGAGATGTTTCTAAGCATCACGGTGTCTAAGTAACGTCACGTTGAAGTTTGTAGCCATTTTTCCCTTTGAACCCTTAAGGGATCGATCTGGTTGAACATAGCTTGGAGTAATTCCACGTGTTTGGGTGTGAAAGCGGACCATTTATAGCATAACCATTCCTATTTAGATGCATTGGAAAATTCTCTTTGGTCACATGAGTTGCAAAATGAAAGTTGCACCACTTTGCAATTTTCCACTGCTTCCATTTAACACTTTTTTCATCAACTAAAAATTGGACACCACGGTAAAACCACTCTAAGATAATAAAAGCTGAGAGAGATTATTGTAGAGGGGCCCAACATGATCCCATAAGATCATACGAGAATTTTCTAAGTGTCACGGTGTCCGAGTAACCTCATGTTGAAGTTTGCAGCCATTTTCCCCTTTGGAACCTTAAGGGATCGATCTAGTTGAATGTAGCTCAGAGTGATTCTGTGTGTTTGGGTGTGAAAGATGACCATTCATAGCATAAAAATTCCTATTCAGACGCATTGGAATAGTCCATTTGGTCACACAAGTTTCAGAACGAAAGTTGTACCACTTTGCAACTTTCCACTGCTTCCATTTGACACTTTTTTTATCATCTAAAAATTGGACACCACGGGAAAACTACTCCAAGATGACAAAAACCGAGAGAGGTTATTGTAGAGGGGCCCAATGTGATCCCATTAGATCATACGAGAAGTTTCTAAGCATCATGGTTTTTGAGTGACCTCATGCTGAAGTTTGCAGCTATTTTTCCCTTTGGACCCTTAAAGGATTGATCGGGTTGAACAAAGGGTCTATACTCTGAAATTATCCAAACCTTACCAACTCTTGAGGCAGAAATTCTAAGATGTCAAAACTTCAAAATCCACAATCAGATCTCAGTTATACCACCGTACAATGGGTAAACCACAAAACCCTCTATTATAGCCTAAACCCTTATTGAAAATGATACTTCCAAAGCTAACCACAACCTAAAAATTACTCAAAAAAGTTTGTGATACCCTACACAAGCTCAAAAAATCATAAAATAACACTTCCCTACACAAAAACACAATTTAACTCTTCAAAACCACCATTTTTCTAAAGAAAACTCACTTTTACACACATGGGTTTCACAGCCATCTCACTTTCAGACCTCCCCAACACTAACACATCATTCCCACACCTTAATAATGTTATCGCAGACCCATTACTCAAGTTACAGAGGCTACAAAAAGAGGAATGGGTCAAAAATCCATTTTTATTGACTCAAAACCTTCAAATGTACAAGTTCGGGATAGTTTTAGTAAATTGATGATATTCTACTCCTTATTTTCCTTGATGAACAAAACCTACTAAATGGTGCTCCTACACCAATCATACATTAACCTTCTTGTCCCTCCTAAATTTTGGACCACATCCATTACCTCCACATAAAACTTGGTATCCTTGGCCTTCTTGGTTCCCATGCCTTGATATGGTCATGCAAATGAAAATGAAGCAAAGTAATCATCTCCTTCTCCGTTGGCTACAACAATGCATGCTTAATGTTTTATACATGATATCAGCTCTCTCATCTACTCTCATGGTTGAATACTGAAATCTAGTATGGTGGGCCTCCAAAGTTCTAGTAATCTTTCTTCCTCTTCCACCAAATGTTGGCTCGATCCACACGTCTGCTAGCCTAATTGACATTGTTTTTGAAAGCTGAAGTTTCTCCTAAGTCACCAGTGTTGCTCTATCTACCTTTTAAAACTCTTTCATTGCTACAGATCATCTCTGGGATTTAATCATTTGTACCACATGTGGTTGATGTGCTTTGAATCCTTGCATCTAAAGGAAATTTCCTCAACATAAATATTGTCTCAAGGTTAACAATCATACATTGACCTTCTTTCCCATCTTAAAGTTTGGACCACATCCATTACCTCCACATAAAAATTGACATCCTTGGTCTTCTTGGTTCCCACGCCTTGATATGGTTATGCAAATGAAAATGAAACAAAGTAATCACCTCCTTCTCTGCTGGCTAGAAGAATGCATGCTTAATGTTTTGATACATGATATCAACTCTCTCTTCTGCTCTCATGGTTGAATATCAAAATCTAGTATGGTGGGCCTCCAGAGTTCCAGTCATCTTTCTTCCTCTTCCACCAAATGTTGGCCTGATCCACACATCTACCAACCTAATTGGCTTTGCTTTTTGAAAGATGAATTTTCTCCTAAGTCACCAATGTAGCTCTCTCTACCTTTTCAAACTCTTTCATTGCTACAAATCATCTTTGGGATTTAATCATATGTACCACATGGTTGATGTGCTTTGAATCATCAATAATAGTCTTCAAAATTGGCTACTAGTACAAGTTCATTCTTCCTTCATAATACTTTATAACCATGGAGTTCAGCCATTCCTTGATGCCATCAAGTGAAGATTGAGGAATGGTGTCAATGCAAAGTACATCTCGCTTGAAGTATTTGAAAGCAATAGCCATATCAAATTCCTTTTTCCCAATTCCTACTCTTTGAAGGTTAACAATCTCAATCTTAGTAATAGCGATTACTACTAAGAAAGGTAATTCCACCAACTCTACCAAACAGTTTACCATAAGAATAATAAAAGCAGAGGCTTTGAAAGGAACTCCATGAAAACCAAGCTCTCTAAATGGTACATATCAAAGTCTAGCTCAAAATATTTTAGATGAGGCTACTCCCATAGCTCTCTTACTCACTTGACAAAACCTTGAAACTCTGTATTGATTTTATTTTTCTTGTCCCTCTCTTGTTGTTCTTCCTAAATTTCATCAAGATCATACATTGACCTTCTTTACCCTCCTAAATTTTTTACCACATCCATTACCTCCACATAAAACTGGACATCCTTGGTCTTCTTGGGTCCCATGCCTTGATATGCTTATGCAAATGAAAATGAAGCAAAGTAATCATCTCCTTCTCCGTTGGTTGGAAGAATGCATAATTAATGTTTTGATACATGATATCAAATCTCTCTTCTACTCTCATGGTTCAATACCAAAATATAGTATGGTGGTCCTCTAGATTTCCAATCATCTTTCTTCCTCTTCCACCAAATGCTAGCCCGATCCAGACGTCTTCCAGCCTAATTGAATTTGTTTTTGAAAGCTGAATGGTGCAAGAGTAACCACACCTCACTCTCAATTTGTGATTGTTTGATGATAAATTGGGAGGATAGTTGGTAAATGTTAGTATGTTGAGGTCTTTTTGTCTTGAATAAGGTCTAATAGACCAATCTTTTATGTACTTTGGGAATTAGTGGGTTAGGGTGGACAAATACATGCAGAAGCACTCCTGAATTAAATAATTGTTGATATTTCCATAAAGGAAAATTATGTAAAAAGTAGGTGGGAGTGTAGAGAAAGAGTCTAAAATTCATGTTATAAGGGTGTCTAAGTGGTCCTAGGCCTCTAGAATATTAAATTTGCATGATAAAGCTTAGTAAGCAAAACCATTCTTAAATAATAAATACTAGTGTTTGTAGGCTTAATAAGGGTTTGGTGGTTCAAAGGTAGTTATGGGCATTGAAGGGAGATGATTCTCATTTGAAATGTATTAAAAACATCATTCAAGCTTAAATGGGAGTTCAATCAATACTTTTTTTGAAGATTGGTGCTCTTCACAACACCTAAAACTGTGGAATTTCAACATTTTTCTAAGTTTTCAGTTTCTTTTCTCTGTGTATGGCCTAGTATAGGCCTCTTATGAAAATAAATTCATGAAACATTGTGGTGGTAGGTTTTAACCTATATTTCAATCTGTTTTGATACACCTTTGGTTGTTTTAGTGAAAGGAAAATCCATTTTTCTTTATTCAGCCTATACAAACCAACAGGGTCTGAGTTTACTTTAATTTTTGTGATGGAGCCCTTCCTCCTACTATGATGAATTTTGACTCATATGAAAGGTTTACAATGTGTTTTTTTCAATTTTCCTTAACTCTTTTAATAATGGTAAGGCATTTATAGGGCTGGTGATGTTTTAGGTTGAGAATGTGAGATTTTGGCTTGAAATGGAGGAACCAAAGTGATATTTTGAGATCTACTAAGTCTAAAGGATAGGTGAAGGTTTATTATGTGTGTGCAAACCCTAAAAAATTGTTTTATGCTTTGGTGATGTTTGGAAGGCCTTGTAGTTGTGAGATGCTAAAAACCCTATGTATTTATTAGAAAATTAGGGATTTTAATCAATTATGGCTTAGAGGTTGAGTTATTTTCTAAAAAATATGAAATTGGGAGTTTTGTGACCTATTTGATGACTATCCAAGAGCTTGGGTGGTTAGAAGAAGTTTAAATAGAACTTTGTTTGTAAAACAGGGCTAATTTTGTAGCCTTTTTATAGGGAAATTAGAAGGATCTCCAAGAAATTGCAAAGAAACCTTGTATGTTTGGCTTGGGAATGGTTTTGGGGGTTTTAGTAGATGCGATATTGATGATTATATGGTACTTGAGAGGCACTCTCTAAAATTTAAGCCAAATTGTTGAGTTTCAAATCCTTTTTGTTGGTAGTTGTTCCAACATGGCCAAATGAAATAACAAAGGTTATTGATTTACTAAAATATAATTTTTTTGAGTTTTCTTCACCTTGACTCTACATCACTAAATTTTCTCCTAAGTCACCAATGTAGCTCTCTCTACCTTTTCATACTTTTTCATTGCTACAGATCGTCTCAGGGATTTAATCATTTGTACCAAATGGTTGATGTGTTTTGAATCATTACATCTAAAGGAAATTTTATCAACATGAATACTGCTACTCTCTGAAGGTTAACAATCTCAATCTCACCAATAGTATTGTTGTCAAATAAGGCTTGCACCCTTGCTAAGCTATGAACTATAGCAACCTATTGACACATGGGAACACTTCAAGGTTGTGGGTGGCCCGGGAATGAAGTGAACCTCCAGCTTATGGGCTGGTTCCCTTTGAATTTTCTTGTAAAATTGATTTTTAAAAACAGGTGAAAAGGGATAGGACTTTTAAGAAAGAAATAAAAACTAAAAATAGATGATTCACCAATATGTGAAAGATGACCTGAATCTACTATTAAAATCTCATAAGATAAATAAATTTGAAAACTAAAGGATTCACAACTCAATCAAGTATGTTTTACATAAATACGTCATTTGATAGGCTTCTATGATTGAAGTTTTTTTGAAAGAAAACAATAATGTTTTCATAACAAGCATTCAACAAATGTAAGAAACACAGCCAATGACTTGAACTATAACATACTAAATCTAAAAAAGATGTTGAGGCAATAAGATTAAAAATAAGGATTTCATGGAAATCACAAAAATTAAATCCTAAAAGCTTACACACAATACTTGTACAAGACAGATCTGAGAAGGAAACACAAGCTTCTTGTTGAAAAATTTGGGATATATGTATTACAAATCTCAAGAAATCATGAGTTACAAAAATCTGAGTGAATGCTCTCACAACAATCTCCAAACCAAGAACTAGAGAAAATAAGAGAGAAAATAAGGACTTATAGAAAAGTCATCCAAAATTCAAATTCGAATTCGAATTTAGGCTCCAAGAAAATATGTGTTTTCCATCTTCTCCAAACAAGGCATGAAACTGCCAACCAACTCCACCAAGAGTTTTCAAAACTCAAACAACTCCAAAGGTTCGTATGAAATTGAAAATCCCTCAAAAAGAGGAACATAACTGAATGTGAACTCTTGTTCTATGCCTCAAATCACTCCTTGATTAAAACTCAATCAAATGGAACTCAAAACTGAAAGTGAACTCACAATTAAGGGCTCCAAACTCCTGATTTTTCTCATGTTGGCACAATCTTCTCAACCATCTCCATGATTTAAGTCAAGTCTTCTAATGCTCCATTTGAACTCCTATTTGATTAAGTCTTTGAAAAATGTAATAAAGGCACTTTATTCTACATTGAAGATATCATTTAATTTAAATGCTTTATGATTATCATTTAAAATAAAGATTTACAATTTTAATCAAATGCAATAATAAAGGCTACTGACATATTTTCTCAAAAGACATTTTATTTTGCATTTAAAAAATAATAACATTTATTTAAAAGTGATTTATAATTTATCACTTTGAATAAATGTTTTACAATATGATTCTTAATGCAAAAATTAAAAAAATCCAAAAGAGATATCAAGACACTAATTTTGCACACTAATTTTGCATTTAAATTATGACATTTATTTTGAAGTGATAATAAATCACTTTTAATAAAGTTTTACCTTTATTTCTTAAATTCAAAATTAATAAAACTTAAAGCAAAAATCTAAATTTTATGAAAAATTCAAAAAGTTCAAAAATCCCCCTAAGGCAAGAATATGCCACGTATGGAATACATGTGAATGAATTTTTTTGAATAAATATTTAAGGCATAAAATGCCTTTCTTCCTTCATCGTGCTTTTTAGTGTTATGTCAAAAAGCCTAAAACAAAAGACATTTTACTCATTTAACATTTCAACTTCTAGAAAACTCATGCCATGAGGAAGCCTCCAGCAATAAACCCTAGCCGCCATGAACATGAATATTTCTGCCCTTTGTGCTGATTTCAAAAGTTTTCTTTAGAGATTTTCATGAGAAAAATTGATGGCAAGTCTATTTTTTTCTTTAAATCTAGAAATTCCAATATGTTGAAAGCTTTTTGCAAGCTTACAGGCGCGACCTCTCTTGCATTTTTTGATGAATTTCTCTACGAAATTTGTCTATTATGTTTGTGGTTCTCTATCTTGGCTGCCATAAGCATTCTTGGCAAAGCTTTTGAAACTCAAATTTTGTATCTTCTGCTATTTTTGGAGGTTTCCTTGAAGAAAAACGTGGAAAGTTTGATTATACCTAAATCTGGAAACTTTTTATTCATTTTAAAAGCTTTTGAAAGCTTTTACATGCCGCCACCATATTTATATTTGATGGTTTTCTTGTTGTTTTACCTCTGCTGTAAAAGCTTAATTTGAACCATAAGATGAACACAAAATGAGTATTTGATTTTTGTTCATGTACAAAGGTCGTAGCCATATGAGCTTTGTCTAAGTCTCTTTGAAGAAACAATAGAAGAAAGCTTAAATTAGGAAATGATCAAAAATTCTTCGCCTTTGTATATGGATTTATCAGGCTACCACCATGAAAACCCTCAAAAACTTGTAGCTAGAAATTCTGTAGGTTCTTTGTGAAAAGAAAGAATAATTTCTGTTTATTTTTTCTTAGAAAAAATGGAAAAAAATTGCAACCTTTTGCAAAGGGTTTCAACCCTTTACTTGCACAATTTGTGGGTTCTTCTCTTTTGCATCTAGGTATTTTTATCCTAATTGTAAAATGAACAAAAGAATAATCATTATTTGTATCTGTGCATTTACTTCTCATAAGTAGGGTGCAGCCTCATTTCTCTACTGGATATTTATGTGATTTCTTCATGTTGTAGCTATGGCCTTGCTATATATTTTGCACTGTATTTTCTCGATTTTCAGCCTTTGTATATTTCCAGAGAGAGGCCACGACCTTGGTTGTGAGAGCTCAACTGAGTCATGGATTTTTTCCTTATTAAAATGTGAATTCTTTGTCACTTCATGCCAAAAAACCTTGATTCCATCAATGCATTTGGTGGTTATTTTCATTGTCATTTTCCTATGTAAGTTATATTGTTCTTTGTATTTTCCTCCTTCCATTATGTATGCAAAAGAAAAGACTAAAAGGTTATTGCTTGAAACCATAGTTTTGATTTATTGCTAAACAATTGATTGTAAAGTAACTTAAAAGGTCTGAATGTTGTTCTCATGCACTTTCAATTATCTCTTATGAATAAGTAATATTCTCAGGTGAAAGTATTCATGGCTGCTTTCAATCTCTACCCATTTGAAGTCTGAAAAGATTCTGCAAATAATATAATGCTGCCCCTCACAAAATGTTATGTGAATAAACAAATATGAAACATTCTTTTTTAATGAATGTAAGATTATTACTTTGTTGTTTTTACTGCAAGAAAATTTCCACAATATCCTTTGAATACTCTGCAAAACATAATGTTATTCTTCTCTCTACTATGAGTTGATCTCTACCCTTGTGGGAGCCATATTTCTATCCACTCATAGTGATACCTGATAATCAACAATGTTACGTTTCCTGTATCTGCACATGACACAAACCAGTTAGTAAAAAGTGGATCATATGATAGCTTTTCTGGTGCTCTGCTTTTCTTTTTTAACTAGTGAATGATTGATAGGATGTACATTCCATTTTTGTTGGTAATGTAGGGATAAGGAAAAATGCGATTTCTCATTGCTCTAACACCACTCCTCACAATTTTGTAGGTAAACCTTGGAGCTGGAGTGGAACTTGATATTGAAGTTGAAACAAGATCAACACGACTGTGACAATGATTCGTCATTCCAGGAAATAACGAATTGCCTTTTTACCCTATTCTTACATTATTTTCAGTTATGTAATGCATGCTTTCCTTCATTCAAAATTTGATTAGGAATCAAAACAGGCTATTCCCACGGCTTGTGTGGGATTACAGAACATTTTTCTCAATAAATGAATTATTCATGGCATGCAATGGCTTCCATTATTTTTTTGAATTTATTCTTTTTGCACAATGCAACAATGCAATTGCAATTTCTCTAAAACATATATTTTGTAATCAAGAATGGTTTTCTTGCATTTTGTTCTTAAATCTACAATGCCTTATACAAAACAATTGCTACAATTGAATGGTTCAATTTGAACATTGTTTTCTTCAATGAAATTTGTTTATTTTCTGCTTTGTTGAACTGTTCAACAAGTTTAGTCTAAACTGTTGAATGATTTTGCAAATCATTCCTAAAAAAACCTTCATTCTAAGAACAAAAAATTCATTTGATGACTTGTAATAAAAATTTTTGTACCCCAACAAATAATTTCTTTTATGATTACTAATTTTAAGCAAGACACTAAAAATTGGTAACATTTCTAGCGACCTCCCAAGGGTGTTTGCCTGCCAAACAAAAAATGCCAGTGCCTTGTTTATCCATTGGGCATGGAGTCCATTAATACCTTTTCCTTGACTAAGAAAATCTTGTACAGAGTTCTTTTCTGTTGTAACTTATTGTAACTTTGTTGTTACTAGTTACAGTCCCATGGGATATTTGTTTGTTGTTGATAGCATTGAAGCTCTATTCAATTTTATGATTAAGAAGCATATATCCGATGTAATTATAACTAGTAATGACAAATTTTGAGCTTCACTTTCCCTCCCAGCAATACTTTAAAGCAAACTATCAACTGTGCGTAACAACACTTAGAGAAAACATAGATGCATCTATCCTAGGTGCAAAAGCACTTATTAAACATCTAAAATCTACTGAAAAATATGTACAAATTAGATCCTACCTCAAAAGAAATGCTTGAGGTGAATCTCGTTCACTAGGATTGGTTTGACTTCACCATCCAACTTTGACAGTTGGAAGGCATTGTGTTGTTTCTTCTCAGTAACATTGAAAGGTCCACTCCAGAATGAATCAAATTGGGAGTGCTTTCCAGGCTCGCTTTTTAGTTCATCCCACTTTACCATTTTGTGACCTTCTTGGAACAACCTTGGAGATGCCTTTTTATTGAATGTTCTTTTCATTTCAACCTAATGTTGCTCAATCTTTTCCATTACTTCAGCTTTGACCTCTTCAAGTTCGATCAACTGAGGTAGCCTTGTTGTCATTAGTTTCTCTTCAATCATATCCAGTTGATTTACCAGGTCAAGGGCTGGGAGTTCAATTGAAATGGGCAGTCTTGCCTATTTTCCGTACACTAACATGTATGGAGAAATTCTTGTAGACCTTTTTGACGGAATCCTATCAACCCACAAGGCTGATTTTAGCTTGGTGTGCCAGGCTCTTTGATTGCCTTCCATAGTTCTCTTAATGATCCTTGGGAGATTCTTGTTAGTGGACTCAACCTATCCATTGCCCTGCGGATAGTAATTAGAGGATGTATTTAGATATATGTGATTCTTGACAGCCCAGTTATAAATTTTAACACTCACAAAAGCAAGGGCATTGTCTGAAACAATATAATCTGGGATACCAAATCTGGTAACTAACTCTTCATAGAAATTCAGAACAACAAATTCATTAGCCTCTTTGAGTGCCACAGCTTCAGTCCATTTTGAAAAATAATCAGTGGCTTTGAGCACCCACTTGTGACCCACACTTGATGGTGGGTTTATAACCCTAATGAAATCCAAACCCCATTTCATGAAGGGCTGATCAATTTGAATTGGTTGCAGCGGAAAGGATGCCAACTTCTCTTTTCTAGCAAAAATGGCACATTCCTTACACTTCCTTACACATAAATGAGCATCTCTAAATAAGGTAGGCCAGTAATAGCCTCCTTTCATTATTTTAAGAGTTGTATCTCTTGGAGAAAAGTTTCCACCAGCTGACCCTTGATGGAATTCATGCAATACTCTATCAACCTAATTAGCTTCAATACATCTCAGGAGGACACCATGAAAATCCCTTCTAAATAGTAAACCATTTAAAAGAACATAGGGTATGGACTGCAGTCTATAATACCTTCTTATGGATTTAGTTAGATCAGGAGGGCACTCACCAGTCAATAAAAAATGTGTCATTTTTGCAATCCAACCTGTAGGAGCGGGTATAGCAGCTTGTTCTCCATCTTGAAGTGCTAAAATAACACTTTCTTCCTCTTTTGCATTGCTATTGTTATCCTCTAAATTTTTTTTGCGGAGACCTCTCCCCCTTATCAGTTTGGTAACCTTTATTGCAAGGTCATACTCCATCACCTTAGTGACCCAACCAACTCTTCTATCACTCAATTTTTTATTCAATAGAAACTCTTTCACACTTGGATGAGCAACCATCAATATAATTTTGTTATTGGAAAGCATGTGCCTAAACATTTTCAAACTTCTTATTGTAATCAAGGGATTTCTTTTTAGGTTTGATTAGGAGTGTTAGCAACAAACAATAAATGATACAAAACCCAAAGATCTTACAAAACACAAAGGAAGTAAAATACCAAACGATTATACCTGATCGCCGATACCTCCATGATTCACTTTTGTAATACCTTCTTGCTTGTTGGATGATGTTGCCCTCAGATTCGTCGTGCGAGCAAATCTGCAAATGTCCAAGTCCTATGTAAATGTTGAAGGATTTGATAGAATAATGCCTATGTCTATGCCTATGACTATGACAATATGCTAAATGAAATAATAATTACCTATACTAAAATGACTATAATGCCTAAATTCGAAAATGAAGTTTTCAGGATCCCAAAATTATGAGCAAAATTGTCTTTTATAGAAAACACAATTTTGAGTGCACGAACGAGAATAATGTCTCAGATAATCGGATTGACGGTGGAGAATAAATGAGATAAATTAATTAAAGAAATTAAGATTTTCGAAAATCAAGAAGATAAAGACTGCTTGATTTATGAGATTCGAAAAATCAAGAAGATAAGATTTGGACTGAAGATTTGATTTGGAAAATCAAGAATCTGCCCGATTACTTGATTTTTGGAAGAATAATATCTTTTTGAATTTAATTAATTAAAAATGATAATTTTGTGTGACAAGTAAATAATCTTTTTCAGATTATTTACTAAAAAGAGTGAAAGTTAATTAAATGAAATCATTTTAAATATTTTCATTTATTTAAAATGAGAGAAAAGTGAAATTAGTAATTAAATAATTAAAAATAATTATTTAATTTGGAAGATAAGACTGAATAATTAAATAAATTAATAAATTTATTTAATTGTGACAATTAGTGACATCAAATAAATAAATGAAATTCATTATTTAATAATTAGGAAGAAATTATGAAGAAAGGTAATTAAATAAATTAAGAAATTTATTTAATTAAGGGAAGACTTAGACAATTAATGATGTATTTAATAAATAAATAAAATTTATTTATTTAATAATCATGAAGAATACAAGGACATGAATTAATTAAATAATTATGAATTATTTAATCAATAGTCGAATGTGGACCAAGGACATAATTAAATGTCGCAATTATGCTAGGACGAAAGTGGTAAAAATGAAGTTTGTAGGCCTAGGTCATTTTTAGGTGTCTACACTTATAACAACAAGAACATGTTTTTCCACAAAAGTATACCTTAGCTCATAATCTTTGAGCCCTTGACTAAAGAATGCAACAGGTTGCTCAGATCCTTCATCATTACATTGTACAAGCATGGATGAAAGTGAATCAATATTTCCATAGGCATATAAAATTAAATCTTTAGAAAAATCAGGATTCAAAAGTGTAGGTGCAGCTACTAATGCCTCTTTTATAAGCTCAAAACTTCTTTTCCCATCCTTAGTCCAGCTGAAAGGTACATTCTTTCTCAACATATGAGTTAGTGGACTTAATAAATCAACAATGTTAGGGATAAACCTCCTAACAAAGTTAATCCTACCAATAAAACTCTGCAAACCTTTTTTTATGTGCTGGTAACAGAAGAGCTAAGATAGTACTTACTCTTTCAGGATCAATAGTGATGCCTTGCTTAGACACCACATAACCAAGCAATCTTCCCTCATGGATAGCAAAAACACACTTTTTGGGGTTAAGTGATATCCCAAATTCCCTGCATTTCTCAAAAATCTGCCTTAAATGATTCAGATGATCTTTTCCTTCTTTAGAAAAAATAGTGATATCATCAAGATATACTAAAACAATCTTGTGCATTAAACCCTGAAAGGCCATAACCATGGCTTTCTGAAATTTTTCCCCAACATTAAACAAACCGAAGGGAATTTTTTGATAGGTCATAGTTCTGCATTTTGTGGTGAAGGTTGTTTTGTACTGGTCTTCTTTCTTCACTAAAATTTGATTATAACCAAAATAGCCATCTAATAAGGAAAACCTTTCAAACCTTGAAACTACTTGAAGTATCTGCTCCATAGAAGGAAGAGGATGGCGATCTTTTAAAGAAGCCCTATTTAAGTCATGGAAATCTACACATAGTCTTATTTCATCGTTTTTCTTTCTTATTGGCACTAGGTTTGAAACCCATGAGGTATGCTTAATGGGAAAAATAATGTTGCTTTCAATCAATTTATCTAGTTCATTTTTCATCAAAGGCTCTAACTTAGGATTCAAAGGCCTTTGTTTCTACCTAACAGGTTTAACATTGGGCTCTAGTTCAATGGTATGTTGAGCAAGTTGGGGATTAAATCCCTTCAAATCAATATATTTCTAGGAAAATATATCATTAAATTCTTGACAAAGCTAAATAAAAATATGCTACTCTTTAGTTGTACATGCGATGCCTAATTTAAGAAGCTTTCCTTTGAAGACTTCAACCTCTTCGTAGTGATCTTGCTAAACTTGAATACTTCCCTTAGGTTTTCTAGCTTCATCATCTATATTAAAAACAGATTCTAGAGTGACCAAGCCTTTTGGCAACTTGTTTTTGAGCTGAATAATCTGGTCACTATATTAGTGTTGTAACTTTTCCTAATTGGTATGTGAGAACTTAGCTTCTTCTCTTAAAAGTTGACAATCTTTTGGTCAATATCAAAAACTTGCCAGTGTACATTATTATCAGGCACAACAGGCCTAACAATAATCTTAATATGCTAACTAGCTTTATCACTGTAAATCTCTTTAGGAATATCATGTTCAGCTCCTACAATAACTAATCTATCAACATGTCTATTTTGAGCTCTAGGTATGGAAATCAAATTAAATGCATCAAATCCATCCAAGAGGTCCCATACTCTATTCCTATAAGACTTGAGTGTATCATTTTTTACAACATTAAGCTTTCTCACCTGACTGGCAACCAACTCACTATCTCCATAAACCTTTAGGCAGCTAATACCTCTTTGTCTTGCCCATTCCAAACCTTGGATTAGAGCTTCATATTCAAAAAAATTATTAGAATAGCTAAAATAGAATCTGAAAGCTAAATAGTACTTCTCACATTCTGGTGATACTAGCATACAACCACCACCAACACCTACCCTACTCCTTGAGCCATCAAAATACAACTCCCACACATCATTTTCATACTTTTCATTGTGTCACTCTTTATCTTTTTCAATATTAGGCATAAAAGAGTTAGTCTCATGCATCATATAAACACCAATGTCAACCTTCTCCAGCTGCTTACCTGTACCAACTTCATGAGTTTGGGATGCCCACTCTTCAGGAAGGATATCTGGGATTGCTTCTGTTTGAATTTCAGCCTCTTAAACAATAGGTTGCTCCTCTTGTACACTTGTAAACAAATTGGCATTGATAGGAGGTGGATTGTAAGGCTCAATATGATCTTTTACTATGGGCTCTGATCTTATAGTGACTCTAGTGCCATATCTGGTTTTGAACAACATATGAGACCAATCAGAGGATAGGTAGGCACCTATCTTGGCTGTGAAATCTCTGGATAAACAAATGGCAAAGAAGGGAGGTAGCTCAATGACATAAATATCTTGTGGTATGGAAAAGTTTGGGAAGGAATGTAGAGTTAAATTCAGACCTTTAATGACTCCTATTGTGTTAACAACAATACCATCTAATTGCACTACTCCCATTTCCAGTGGCTCATATTGAATTCCCAACCTATCGACAATTTTTTTGGGCATAATTGAACTACTAGCCCCTGAGTCAATCATACAATTGTAAACAAGATGGTCCCCTTTAATTAATAACACATAAAAAGGAGGCGGCTTGGCTTTAAGAACTTGTTTTTCTTTATCATTAACAACAGTACTAGTCAACACAACCTTCTCCTTTTCTATACTAGGGTCATCTGAGACACTTAAACTTGATAAAGTAGATTGAAGTAGGTCTTTTTGACCTGGAATACTCAAAGAATCCCATATTGACATGGGTACATTAATTTTCTTCATATGCTCAAGTATATTAAAAGATGTAGCAGGCTTAACTTGACCTTTAGGAGGAACAACTTCATCATTAACTGAAGGTGCCTGGACTGATGAATCAAGTTGTTGCTTTCCTACCAAAGGCTGCCCTCTTGGTAGCATTCAGATTTGGTTAGCTTTTGATGAGCTAGAACCATTCTGATTCTGGTTCGACCCTTATTTTGATTGAGTTTGAAATTTATCAGGCTGATGTCCTTCATCTATTTCCCTCTTTTTACTGGGTGTGTTGTCTACAATTGAAGAACCAACCTAGTTCACTCCACAAAATTCTTCCCCTTGCCAGTTTAGGAATGTAGACTCATGTGTATGTTTCTCTTGGTGTTGTACTTCAGTTGCTACAGGGACATCAGACTACATTGCTGGATTGATTTGAACCATCAAGGCTTGATTAAGCAACCCATTTATACAGGTACTCTAATTATGTGGCTAACCACATGGGAAGCACCACTCATAATCCTTAACTAAATTGTTCTGGATAGGTGCAAGCTCTTTAGAAGTGCTTGGAACACTTGAGTCATAAGCTTGATAAGGCCTTGGGTTAGGAGAAGATCTTTGGCCTTGATTATAAGGTTGATAAGATGGTCTATTGGTCTAATTTTGCTAATAATTAGACTAAAATGAGGGATAATAAGGCCTAAAACCTTGATTTTGTTATTTTTTGAGATTAACCATCTCATTGCCAAAGGTTCTTAGAAGGCCGTTAATCTCTTGCAGTTCATTAGACTAAGCTAGAAATGCACTTTTTTGGCCGTTAGGCTGGGTATCAAGTGCTGGAAATGCTAGTGCACTTGGAATAATAGCCAAAGGAGGTAACTACATAGGGATTGGTGGCTGAACTGCATGAAATATTGGCATAGCTAGCCTTGGGGCAATTTACCAGCTTGTATGAGGTTGTTTTTAGCTCTAATAGCTACAACATATGCTATAGGAAGTGTATCCCCTCCCATCGATTGAATCATTATAGAAATATCACTATTTAAAGCTCTTAAATAGTAAAGAAATGCATGATTAGTAGTAGGCCTTACCGTTTTTGGAATTCTATCCCACGTTTTCTAGAAATGGTAGTTGAAATTTGACATAACTTCATGAGGAGCTCTTTTGATTGTAGACAGCTACTCCACTAATGACAAATGGTCTGATTTATCTTCAAAAAATCTGCATAACCCACTACCCAAGTCATCCTATGTTGCTATGGAATTGATAGGTAGACCTCTGAACCATTGCAAGGCTTTACCTTTGAATGATGTGACCAACAATCTAAGTGCAACATTTTCTTCAGTCACATGGTGAACAACACACAGGTTGTCAATATGTTTTATATGCTCTGTTGGAGTAGTATGATATTCACCATGAAAATATGGAAATTTTTTTAAGGAAGCAATAGAAATTTCATCATGCTGGGCCAAATTTAGTGGGCTGCCTTGGTTGAAACCACCAAATGGTTGATTTCTCACTACTAGAATCACTATAACTGGGATGCTCTCAATAGTAAAAATAGGAATAGCAATATGGCTTCTCACAGAAGGAGGAATAGGCTTAGCTCTTCTTGAGTAAACAATGGTATTTTTAGGCTTATGAACTTCTCTCCCCTTTCTTCTAGGTGGGGATAATTGCAAGTAATCGAATGAAGATGAATAACTCCTGGTTTGTACTCTCCTCATAAGCTGATATGCACTGATTTTGCTGAACCATAGTTGGGAGTTGCTAGGTATGTGAAGAAAAATGTTTCTTGAAGACTGAAAACGTTGTTGCACACACCAAACAATAGTATAATACTTTTGAATTAGGACTGAGAATCAGTTCTCAGGTCCCACTGGACGTGCCAAAAACTGTTGTCAAATAAGGTTTGCACCCTTGCTAAGCTATGAACTATAGCAACCTTTTGACACATGGGAACACTTCGAGGTTGTGGGTGACCAGGGAATGAAGTGAACCTCCAGATTATGGGTTGGTTCCCTTTGAATTTTCTTGTAAAACTGATTTTTAATAACAGGTGAAAAGGGATAGAAGGAATTTTAAGAAAGAAATAAAAACTAAAAATAGGTGATTCACCAATATATGAAAGATGACCTTAATCTACTTTGAAAATCTCATAAGATAAATCAATTTGAAAACTAAAGGATTCATAGCTCAATCAAGTATGTTTTGAATAAATACTTGATTTGATAGGCTTCTATGATTGAAGTTTGTTTGAAATAAAATGATAATGTCTTCATAACAAGCATTCAACAAATGTAAGAAACACAGTAAATGACCTACACTATAACATACTAAATCTAAACAAGACATTGAGGCAATAAGATTAAAAAGAAGGATTTCATGGAAATCACAAAAAATTTATCCTAAAAGCTTACACACAATACTTGCACAAGACAAATCTAAGAAAGAAAGGCAAGCTTCTGGTTGAAAAATCTTTGATATCTGTATTACAAATCTCAAGAAATCGTGAGTTACAAAAATCTGAGTGAATTTTCTCACAAAAATCTCCAAACCAAGAACTAGAGAAAATAAGAGAGAAAAGGACTTATAGAAAAGTCATCCAAAATTCAAATTTGAATTTTGGCTCCAAGAAAATATGTGTTGTCCATCTTATCCTCCAAATAAGGCATGAAACTGCCAACCAACTCCACCAAGAGTTTTCAAAACTCAAATAACTCCAAAGGGTCGTATGAAATTGAAAATCCCTCAAAAAGAGGAACATAACTGAATGTGAACTCTTGTTCTATGCCTCAAATCACTCCTTGATTGAAACTCAATCAAATGGAATTCAAAACTGAAAGTGAACTCACAATTAAGGGCTCCAAACTCCTGATTTTGCTCCACATGTTGGCACAATCTTCTCAATCATCTCCATGAATTAAGTCAAGTCTTCTAATGCTCCATTTGAACTCCTATTTGATTAATTCTTTGAAAAATGTAATAAAGGAACTTTATTCTACATTAAAGATATCATTTCATTTAAATGGTTTATGATTATCATTTAAACTAAAGATTTACAATTTTAATCAAATGCAATAATAAAGGCTACTGACATATTTTCTCAAAAGACATTTTAATTTGCATTTAAAAAATAATAACATTTATTGAAAAGTGATTTATAATTTATCACTTTAAATAAATGTTGTACAATATGATTCTTAATGCAAAATTTAAAAAAATCCAAAAGAGATATCAAGACACTAATTTTGTATTTAAATTATGACATTTATTTTGAAGTGATAATAAATCACTTTTAATAAAGTTTTACCTTTATTTCTTAAATACAAAATTAATAAAACTTAAAGCAAAAATCTAAATTTTATGAAAAATTCAAAAAGTTCAAAAATCCCCCTAAGGCAAAGATATGCCACGTATGGAATACATGTGTATGAAATTTTTTGAATAAATCTTTAAGGCATAAAATTCCTTTCCTCCTTCATCATGCTTTTTAGTGTTATGTCAAAAAGCCTAAAATAAAAGACATTTTACTCATTTAACATTTCAACTTCTAGAAAACTCATGCCATGAGGAAGCCACCAGCAGCAAACCCTAGCCGTCATGAACATGGATATTTCTTCCCTTTGTGTTGATTTCAAAAGTTTTCTTTGGAGATTTTTATGAGAAAAATCAATGGTGAGTCTGATTTTTGCTTTAAATCTGGAAATTTCATTATGTTGAAAGCTTTTTGCAAGCTTACAGGCACAACCTCTCTAACATTTTCTAATGAATTTCTTTGTGAAATTTGTTTATTGTGTTTGTGGTTCTTTGTCTTGGCCGCCATAAGCATTCTTGGCAGAGCTTTTGGAACTCAAATTTTGTATCTTCTACTATTTTTGGAGGTTTCCTTCAAGAAAAAACGTGGTAAGTTTGAGTATACCTGAATCTGGAAAATTTTTATTCATTTTAAAAGCTTTTGAAATCTTTTATAGGCCGCCACCATATTTATATTTGATGGTTTTCCTGTTGTTTTACCTTTGTTGTAAAAGCTTAATTTGAACCATAAGATGAACAAAAAATGAGTATTTGATTTTTGTTCATCTACAAAGGTCACGGCCATATGAACTTTGTCTAAGTCTCTTTGAAGAAACAATAGAAGAAAGCTTAAATCAAGAAATGAACAAAAATTCTTTGCCTTTGTATATGGATTTATAAGGCTTCCACCATGAAAACCCTCAAAAACTTGTCGCTAGAAATTTCTGTAGGTTCTTTGTAAAAAAAAAGAATAATTTTTGTTTATTTTTTCTCAGAAAAAATGGAAAAAAATTGCAACCTTTTGCAAAGGGTTTCAACCCTTTACTTGCACAATTTGTGGGTTCTTCTCTTTTGCATCTGGGTATTTTTATCCTAACTATAAAATGAACAAAAGAATAATTACTATTTTTCTTTGTGCATTTACTTCTCATAAGTAGGGCACAACCTCATTTCTCTATCGGATATTTATGTGATTTCTTCATGTTGTAGCTACGTCCTTGCTATATATTTTGTACTGTGGTTTCTCAATTTTCAGCCTTTATATATTTCTAGAGAGAGGCCATGACCTTGGCTGTGAGAGCTCAATTGAGTCATGGATTTTTTCCTTATTAAAATGTGAATTCTTTGTCACTTCATGCCAAAAAACCTTGATTCTATCAATGCATTTGGTGGTTATTTTCATTGTCATTTTCCTATGTAAGTTATACTGGTCTTTGTATTTTCCTCCTTCCATTCTATATGCAAAAGAAAAGACTAAAAGGTTATTTGCTTGAAACCCTAGTTCTGATTTATTGCTGAACAATTGATTGTAAAGTAACTTAGAAGGTTTGAATGTTGTTCTCATGCACTTTCAATGATGTCTGTTATGAATAAGTAATATTCTCAGGTGAAAGTATTCATGGCCACTTTCAATCTCTGTCCATTTGAAGTCTGAAAAGATTCTACAAATAATATAATGCTGCCCCTCATAGAATGTTATGTGAATAAACAAATATGAAACATTCTTTTTTAATGAATGTAAGATTATTACTTTGTTGTTTTTACTGCAAGCAAATGTCCACAGTATCCTCTGAATACTCTACAAAACATAATGTTATTCTTCTCTCTACTATGAGCTGAGCTCTACCCTTGTTGGAACCACATTTCTATCCACTCATATTGATACCTGATAATCAGCAACGTTGTGTTTCCTGTATTTGTACATGACACAAACCAGTTAGTTAAAAGCGGATCATATGATAGCTTTTTTGGTGCTTTACTTTTCTTTTTTAACTGGTGAATAATTGATAGGATGTACATTCCATTTCTATTGGTAATGTAGGGATAAGGCAGAATGTGATTTCTCATTGCTCTAAGATCACTCCTCACAATTTTGCAGATAAACCTTTGAGCTAGAGTCAAACTTGATATTGAAGCTGAAACAAGATCAACACGACTGTGACAATGATTCGTCATTCCAGGCAATGACGAATCACCTTCTTACCCTATTCTTACATTATTTATAGTTGTGTAATGCATGCTTTCCTTCATTCAACATTTGATTTGGAATCAAAATAGGCTATTCCCACAGCTTGTGTGGGATTACAAAACATTTTTCTTTTGATACAGAAATTTCATTTGATGAATTGTAATAAAAAATTTCGTACCCCAGCAAATAATTGCTTTTATGATTACTAATTTAAAGCAAGACACTAAAAATTGGTAACAAGTACATTTACAACCATATTCAAATATTTTCCTTCAAAAGGCTACAATTTCAAATATTGACTTAAATAGCCTTCAAGAGACTTTGAATAGCCTTTACAAATGATTCTACATCTTTCCAATCATGCCTAACTGTTATTTTTGTAACTAACATGAATTATTACATTATAAACCAATTGTAGATGTGTTATGACCTTATTCAATTGACAAAACTCAAAACAAAAAACTAACTTAAAATATTTCCATGAACCAAATTTGCTCAATAACCTTGGTAACCCTACACCAAATTTCATTATTTCAGTAAATGTCATTACAAGTAAATCTCATTACAATGCCTTAGGTACTCTGTTCTCACAGATATTTTACAATGTCACTCATACATTTGAGATTCTCTTATAATTTCTATATCATAGGTTCTCATTTAGAAGTTAACTTCAAATGAGAAACTTGAGATTCCCTCACAAAGCTTCATACACTCTTTTATAATGGCTTGAAATCAAAATTGAGATTTTTCAAGATCATCAAAATAAGGATGTTGCATTGCTTTTTTGGTTTAGATTCTCTTCGATGGCTCCAAAATCAACATTTTCTGCAAGGAGAGACCAATCAATTTTTACTAGTTTAGTTACAGATAGGAAAACTAAAAGAATAAAAAAGAAACAACTTATGTCCAAAATGGAAATGAAATGAAAATAGATGGAAGGCACTTACAGATAGGCATGGCAGTCTCTCAACTTAGTCACTCCTGCTCATACATATTCACTGCAAGTTCCAAGATATCTATTTTACACAACCTCTCATGAATCTAGAAATCTTGAAATTCAAGATGCTCCTATAATGTCTACATCATAGGTGCTCATGATAAGGTTAACTTCAAATGAATAACTTGAAATTCCCTTACCAAGCTTTGCACACACTTTTGTAATGGCTGAAAATCATAATTGAGATTTGGCTTCATAATCAAAATAGGGATGTTGCATTGCTTTTATGCCCGAGATTCTCTTGGATGGCTCATAAATCTGCATTTTCTTCAAGGGGATACCATTCAATGTTTACCAGGTTACAGATATGCAAAGTAAAATAAGACATGATAGCATTGGCATCAAACAAATTAACATGGATACAAGTATAAATTAACAAGAACCATTGTGCATATACTTACAAATTAATCCAATGAACCATTCAAATCTGCTCTACTCTTTATTGTG
Organism: Sequoia sempervirens; assembly: GCA_007258455.2. Lineage (NCBI taxonomy): Eukaryota > Viridiplantae > Streptophyta > Pinopsida > Cupressales > Cupressaceae > Sequoia > Sequoia sempervirens. The sequence continues at coordinate 219,237,016 of VDFB02105785.1, read as the reverse complement.
TCAAGTATTGCCTCATGGTCAGACTCACAGACCTTCCACAAGGTTTTTTTCAAAATTCTACCCCCGTATTTTCTTAAACAAACATTCGATGCCACAATAAGGTTCGAGTAATGAAGAATATTACAATGCGTGTCAAAGTCCCCAAACAACCAATGTTTAACACTCTTATGTGGGTACCTTCTAAGCCAAATTATGGTAACAACAACTAAGCCTATAGGATATTCAATGTTTTCTCCATCTATAACTTGGGCTTCCAATTTCTTTTTGGCCTCGACACAACAACACAAGTAATAGTTTGTTCTCTCTTCATTTTCTTCATCTGCAATAACTGCATAAACATACCCTGCATTGATATGTGCATAAAATCACTTGAAATTAGTCAACATTATGAATACAATACAAAGTAAGATAACAATATGGAATTTAAAAAACCAAGCAAGTAGATATATTACCTGGTTGAAATAGATCTGATACGTGGTCAAAGTTGACCAATGATTCCATTTGTATTAGTTCCAATGTCGTCGTAGCAAGATATGTGTGAAGTGTAGTAAGATAACTTTTCAACCATTTGTCAACCCACTCCCTTGACTCACAATCATTCTAGGCTTTCATTGTACATGAAGAACAAAAGCATGCCATCTTACGTGTATCAATACTCCATGAACCTGCATTTGTGCTAAGGAAAAAGTGTAGCTCACTCAATCTCGTTAGTGTACAACAATCCTCATATGGTGTAATGTTAGTATCATCCATCAACCAAAAAAATCTACAAACTAAAGACATACCTTCATTACCTAGACCCATCGAAGCATTACACCACTCAACAATTGAACTTGCATCTATCAACTTTGCATTGTCTTTATACTTTAACTCTTCTCATGCTAATTCTCTTTTCACATATGATCTTGTACCATCATGCTCCCCCTTTCCATGCTCGGCCTCACAAAAGTTCCACATATGTTGAACACCTGTAGTGAGATGCATCCTACACACCCAGTAGAACATGTGCATGTTCTTGAATTATGCTACATAGTTATCCGACCATATTATATGTCGACCGTATGCTATGCCCCTCTGAGCCAAATCACTATAGAACATCTAGAAGAAACCTTGCATGAACTATGGATAATGTGTGAGATCATCACGAATATAAAAGTGATACTCCCTCAATACCTTCCTTTGGTCCTCTGTACTATCAGCTACATGAATGAATGCTATGTGCACAAATATTGAAACTTGTGTGGAGTTGTAATATTGTGACTGCACCTCACACTATGGCTATAGAGTGTAGTTCTCTAAAAATTCAACCACTAATACTATTCTACCAATTGGAAAGGTGTCCTTGCATAGCTTGAATTGTGTGTCCATCCATCGGGCTCTATGGGTATGCCTTGCATACTCATACACTAGATTCTCACAAAACATGGACATAAACTAATACATTGGAATCTTCTCAATAACCAAATCATACCCTTTTTTTGAGACCCATCTTTTGTAGCATATGCCACTATTTTATACTTCCTGAAATTTACTAGTTTATGCTCCACCTCATCTATGCTTTCCATATGTTGACATACTAGCATTCGTTGCAAGCCATTGCAACGCTCGCATGAACCATCCAAGCATGTTGTCCTGTAGAATATTTAGCCATCCTCTATTTGACATAAAAAAAAATTACAAGAACTCTCTTGAAGATTTTGGTGGGGCTTCTATGCCACAATCTTGCAAAACATCATTAGTATGCAAATCTAAACATATAGAACAATAAACATCATAATGGTTAGCGAATTCAATATGTAGTCTACAGCAACAAGTAGTGTGTGTGTGATTTCTCTTGACATAAAAAGGTTTAAGCATTTCAAAAAATCTTTGAGAAATACTAATTTGAGGATAAGCATTTTGAAATTTATGAAAAAATTGGGTTTGAGTCGTATCCAAAAAATGCTTTGGATGTGGCTCATGGTTCTGACTACCGATTCTCCTTCTTACGACATCCCTCTGATTTGGAGATAGCCTTGTATTATTCTTCCAATAATCTTCAATTAGTGTTCTTAATGCTTCAACAACTTTTTTATGTTTATATGGCAGTCTTCCCAAGAATTCCCATAATTCATTTGAATCGGTGCCCTCAATTCTTTGTCACCTTTGAACGTCTTTTAATAAAGTTTTTCTACTAATTCCCATTTGTTCACTTGTCTTTTTAATGAGACGGTATTTCTTTGTTTGATAGCTTACCAAAGTCAATGTAATGACACGTTGGGTGACATTACTATCCTTTGAGCGTGAGGTCTTACCCACACTCTCATAAGCATCCATTAGATTCTTCACAATAGTGTTTTCACTTGATGCATTTGATGTTCTCAACCCAAGATTCTTCTCGGTGTTTTTGTACTTTAAACCTCGCATCATTTGAACAAATAGTTGACATCTTTTGGTCTCATTTAGCCTTTCAAAGAACATTTTCCAAATATTATCAGCATATCTTCTACAAATACGTTCTATAATCTTACCTTCCATGTGCTACAAAATATCCTCATCAATATTAATAAAAAACTTTGGCTTTCTACACAAAATTCTAAGTGGTGTTATCTTAGGTACATACATCTCAACATTAGCAATTTCATCAATATTTAATTGATGTGGTATAGATTTCATACCTTCAACTAAGGGTGGAATAGAATACATACATTGAGGTTCACATGGGGATGATGGCATACCTTTTTTGTCAAATCCAAGTGATCATGTACTCTCAACTTTAGATGTGGTGGATGGTGTCCAACCATACTCACTTGTGATAGATGGTGTCCCTCCAGATTCGCTTGTGCTTAATGGTGTCCCTTCGTATTCACTTGCGGTAGAGGGTGTGCCTCCAACTATGGTATTTGCATCTCCCCTAGCACAACTCTTTCACATTTGTGCCCTTTGTGCTACCAATTTCTTTTCTCTTTTTGACGGTTGAGGTTCCTCTTCAACTGGCTTGTTTTTGTCAATTGTTCCCAATTTCTGCTTTTCACTATATTCCCTCATCCATTTTTTGTCTTTATCTCTAAAGGCTTGGAGTTGATCATCTATTAGTTTTTTCCTTTTAATAGTTCATTTCTTTGGCATGACAAATAATTTTACCTGTGCAAAAAGTGCTAAGTCAAGTTAAATTAACTAATAGTGAAGGGTTGCAAAAGTCTATTAAAGAGGGAGACCAACGGTCACCTCTTTCAAATGTTAGTTTTTGAAGTTGAAGTGGTTTTTTTAAGAGGGAAAAATTATAAAAGGCCATGATAAACTTGAATGGAGGATGATATTGGATTGGGAATCAAACCAAATGAGGAAATGTTGAGTTTTCCTTAACAAAATTGAGCTTTTGGTGACTGAAATTGAGTTTCTGAGTTGGGCAGCATTATTTTATGTTAGATTAAGCATGAAAAAGGTATAGTAGGCTTGTTTCAATAGTTTTCAAGTTTTGGAGTGTTTGGCAAGTGCCACTTTCAATAAAACATATAGTTTCTAACCCTAGGGAGAGGGTTTTATGGTTTGGGTGGTAAGTGATTGAATCTCTATAATCTAATGCTATAATTTGAAGTTTTGATAGATATAAAGTGCTGCCCCAAGGTTTCAAGAGATTTGGACACATTTTGAAGGTGGTCCATGTGTAAAAGTGGGCTAATTTGGGCCCTTAAAAGCATAGAAAACTTAATAATTTGTCCAATTTGGTACAAAACAAGCATTGGTGATTGTTGGATATGTTGAAAGGCTCTATAATGGGTAAAATAAAGGTGTCTAAATGGTCCTAGGTCTGTAGAACAACAAATCACTACAACATGGTGGTAGGTATTAACTTGGACTTCAATCTATTTTGAGACTCCTTTGCTTTTTTTAGCAAACGAAAAAACTCCATTCTTCATGATCAACCAGTACAGACAAGCAACACATGAGTTTTACTTTAATTTAAAGATGGAGCCTTTCCTCCTATTTTGGTGACCTATGATTTAGAGGAAAGGCCTGTAATATGTTTCTGTCAAGTTTCATATTTGTTTTAATAGTGGTAAGGCATCCATAGGGCTGGTGATGTTATCTTAGGCTGAGAATGTGAGTTTTTGGCATGAAAAGGAGGAACCAAAGTGGTGTTTTTGAGATCTAATGAGGCTAAAGGCCTAGTGAAGGTTTATTTTGTTTTTACAGACCCTAAAAAGCTTTTTTGATGCTTTGGTGAGGCTTGGAAGGCCTTGGAGTTGTGAAATATATAAAACCCTATATATCTATGAGAAAATTGAGGGGTTTTGTATTGGAAACCTATTTGAGCATGCAAGGTCCTAAAACCTGGAAAATATTTTATTTTGAGACCTAAGTAAAGACTGTTTTTGAATTTTGGGGTTTGTTGAGAAGTGAGAAGGCTGTGTGGGGAATTATACCCAATTGAGTGACTTTGATATGCTACAACTTGAACAATGTGAATTTGTTGAAAGAAGAGGTCATGATGAAATTGTAAATTGAAAATTTGTTTGTAGATTAGAGTTGTGTGTTTTTATGTTGCAGGCCTCCCCCTACTGCATTAGGAGTATATTCCAATTTTTTAGAGACATGTATGGAAATTTTGGTAGCATAGACAAGTCAATCAGCTGGTTTGTATAATTGTTTGACAAAATACCCCAATGAAACCTTTGGAAGCATACACAAAGAAAATCAATTGTTAAATTTAATAAAATTCCTCAAAGAGACGTGGTTTAAAAATGCAATAGGAAAGTGTATAGAATTGTGTAATTTAAAATATCCATTGACAACCTAAGGTTGTAACATGACAAACAAAAAAATTGATCAACATGGAATAAGCAAAACGACAAAAATGAAAGCAAGCCATAATAGAATGAAAGAAAATGTACAAATACTTCACATACCTAAAAAACCAAAGTTTCAAATGGGGGAGTTCTGCCCAATTATGTAGCCTTTTCTTCTTCTTTCCTCAAACTCCTCAAAAGTTTATTCCCCTCCAAACTTCAATTGTATATCAATTATCATTGTAATTCAAAATTGAATTGTTATTATATGCCTTTCAACATGAAAACTCTACTATTTCATGCAAAGGTGATGGAAATATCATGAAAAAGGTGGTGGAATCTAAAAATCATGCATCCACACTTCACTCAATCACCAAAAAGATAATATTTGTCAGAGCATGTACAAAACTAGGAGAATATGCAGAATGTGGGCCGACATCATGGGTATACTGTGTTTTTTAACCATTTTTAGTGCAATACAAAACACACTCACGTTATAACGCACACACGTTATAACATGAGCACGTTATTTCTTGCTAAACACCCACGTCTCTAATTATTCATAATGTGCTCGTATTATAATAAAGTTAGTTTTTTTTAAGATTTATAAGGTAGACCTGCTCCAACCCACTCCCACCCTATCTTCCACACTCTTTCACTCTCTCCCACACTACCTCCCACTCAACCACTCTCTCCCACTCTCTCCAACTCTCTCCCACCCTCTCTTGTGCTCTTTGACTCTCTCACTCTCTCTCACCCTCTCCCACACTCTCCCACTCTCTTCCACTATCTCCCACCCTCTCTCCCATTCTCCCACTCTCTCACACCCTCTCTCACACTCT
>VDFB02105785.1:219216035-219231305 GCA_007258455.2 Sequoia sempervirens | reverse complement strand
TAAGATTAAAAAGAAGGATTTCATGGAAATCACAAAAAAATTATCCTAAAAGCTTACACACAATATTTGCACAAGGCAAATCTGAGAAGGAAAGACAAGCTTCTTGTTCAAAAATCTATGATATCTGTATTACAAATCTCAAGAAATCATGAGTTACAAAAATCTGAGTGAATTCTCTCACAAAAATCTCCAAACCAAGAACTAGAGAAAATAAGAGAGAAAAGGACTTATAGAAAAGTCATCCAAAATTCAAATTTGAATTTTGGCTCCAAGAAAATATGTGTTGTCCATCTTCTCCTCCAAATAAGGCACGAAACTGCCAACCAACTCCACCAAGAGTTTTCAAAACTCAAACAACTCCAAAGGGTCGTATGAAATTGAAAATCCCTCAAAAAGAGGAACATAACTGAATGTGAACTCTTGCCTCAAATCACTCCTTGATTGAAACTCAATCAAATGGAATTCAAAACTGAAAGTGAACTCACAATTAAGGGTTCCAAACTCCTAATTTTGCTCCACATGTTGGCACAATCTTCTCAACCATCTCCATGATTTAAGTCAAGTCTTCTAATGCTCCATTTGAACTCCTATTTGATTAATTCTTTGAAAAATGTAATAAAGGAACTTTATTCTACATTAAAGATATCATTTCATTTAAATGATTTATGATTATCATTTAAACTAAAGATTTACAATTTTAATCAAATGCAATAATAAAGGCTACTGACATATTTTCTCAAAAGACATTTTATTTTGCATTTAAAAAATCATAACATTTATTGAAAAGTAATTTATAATTTATCACTTTGAATAAATGTTGTACAATATGATTCTTAATGCAAAATTTAAAAAAATCCAAAAGAGATATCAAGACACTGATTTTGTATTTAAATTATGACATTTATTTTGAAGTGATAATAAATCACTTTTAATAAAGTTTTACCTTTATTTCTTAAATTCAAAATTAATAAAACTTAAAGCAAAAATCTAAATTTTATGAAAAATTCAAAAAGTTCAAAAATCCCCCTAAGACAAAGATATGCCATGTATGGAATACATGTGTATGAATTTTTTTGAATAAATCTTTAAGGCATAAAATTCCTTTCCTCCTTCATCATGCTTTTTAGGGTTATGTCAAAAAGCCTAAAACAAAAGACATTTTACTCATTTAACATTTCAACTTCTGGAAAACTCATGCCATGAGGAAGCCACCAACAGCAAACCCTAGCCGCCATGAACATGGATATTTCTTCCCTTTGTGTTGATTTCAAAAGTTTTCTTTGGAGATTTTCATGAGAAAAATCAATGGTGAGTCTGATTTTGCTTTAAATCTGGAAATTTCATTTTGTTGAAAGCTTTTTGCAAGCTTACAGGCACAACCTCTCTAACATTTTCTAATGAATTTCTCTGTGAAATTTGTTTATTTTGTTTGTGGTTCTCTATCTTGGCCACCGTAAGCATTCTTGGCAGAGCTTTTGGAACTCAAATTTTGTATCTTCTATTGTTTTTGGAGGTTTCCTTCAAGAAAAACGTGGTAAGTTTGAGTATACCTAAATCTGGAAACTTTTTATTCATTTTAAAATCTTTTGAAAGCTTTTACAGGCCGCCACCATATTTATATTTGATGGTTTTCCTATTGTTTTACCTTTGCTGTAAAAGATTAATTTGAACCATAAGATGAACAAAAAATGAGTATTTGACTTTTGTTCATCTACAAAGGTCGCGGCCATATGAACTTTGTCTAAGTCTCTTTGAAGAAAAAATAGAAGAAAGCTTAAATCAAGAAATGAACAAAAATTCTTCACCTTTGTATATGGATTAATAAGGCTGCCACCATGAAAACCCTCAAAAACTTGTAGCTAGAAATTTTTTGTAGGTTCTTTGTAAAAAAAAAACAATAATTTTTGTTTATATTTTCTCAGAAAAAATGGAAAAAAATTGCAACCTTTTGCAAAGGGTTTCAACCCTTTACTTGCACAATTCGTGGGTTCTTCTCTTTTGCATCTGGGTATTTTTATCCTGACTATAAAATGAACAAAAGAATAATTACTATTTTTCTTTGTGCATTTACTTCTCATAAGTAGGGCACAACCTCATTTCTCTATCGGATATTTATGTGATTTCTTCATGTTGTAGCTACGTCCTTGCTATATATTTTGTACTGTGGTTTCTCAATTTTCAGCCTTTGTATATTTCTAGAGAGAGGCCACGACCTTGGCTGTGAGAGCTCAACTGAGTCATGGATTTTTTTCCTTATTAAAATGTGAATTCTTTGTCACTTCATGCCAAAAAACCTTGATTCTATCAATGCATTTGGTGGTTATTTTCATTGTCATTTTCCTATGTAAGTTATATTGTTCTTTGTATTTTCCTCCTTCCATTCTATATGCAAAACAAAAGACTAAAAGGTTACTTGCTTGAAACCCTAGTTCTGATTTATTGCTGAACAATTGATTGTAAAGTAACTTAAAAGGTTTGAATGTTGTTCTCATGCACTTTCAATGATGTCTCTTATGAATAAGTAATATTCTTAGCTGAAAGTATTCATGGCCACATTCAATCTTTGTCCATTTGAAGTCTGAAAAGATTGTTGGTATGTGGCGACTGATCATGCTATACTGTATAGCCCATGGTATACTGTACACCCTGGCCCCCCGTCAGCGAAAAAGGAAAAATCTCTGAAAAAGAAAGAAAACCGACATTGTAAAACCCTAATTCTGGAAGCTTCTAAAATCTTGTTAAAAGGAGTTGGGATGGGGGTTACAGTATGAGGAAAAACGTGATTATTCGCAAGATTGTAATAGGTTTTGTACTTGATAATAAAAGTATTGGATGGCTACGGTTTGGTGGATGTAGCCCAGATTGGGTGAACCACGTTAAATTCTCTGTGTTATGATTTATTTTGTATATGTTTTAGTTTCTCTGTTTATTATTTAAATCTGCATTTAATTGTTAGATATCCGCCATCTCTAACCCTAACAAGTGGTATCAGAGCGAGTTGTGTTTTTATTATTGTCTGTGTGAAGGTCTCGCGGTTGAGTGGGAGTCTCACGGTTGAGTGGGAGCAATGGCAGACAAGGGTAAGAAGGTTGAGAAGTTTAATGGGTAGAACTATCAGTTATGAAAGATGCAAATGGAGGACTATCTCTATCAGAAGGATTTATGGCGGCCATTGGAAGGGAAAGCCAAGAAACCTGCAGCAATGTCAGATGAGGACTAGGAGATCTTGGATAGAAAGGCTCTTGGCAGTGTTCGTTTATGCCTGGCACAATCAGTGGCATTCAATATTACAGCAGCAAAGACAACTCAAGATTTGATGGAAACCCTAGCAAATTTATATGAAAAGCCTTCCGCTTCAAATAAGGTATTTCTTATGAAGCGTTTATTTAATATGAAAATGGTAGAAGGTGGGTCAGTTACTGATCATTTGAATGAGTTTAATACGGTCACCAGTCAATTAACCTCTCTAAAAATAAATTTTACAGCAGCAGGCTCTTTTTGATTCTCTGGGTGGTTCTTTGGCCCGGAAGCTGAATAGCTTTGGTAATGGTCACGTTAGCAATTTCGCTTTCCGGGTTCAATACATTGAAGTTTGATGATGTTGTTGTTATTTTGAGCAAGGAAATTGTGAGGGAAAAGCTCGTGGAAACATCCATCAGTTGTTTTGAATGTAGAAAGTAGGGGCAGAACAAAGGAGAGAGGAAACAATTCTAGAAATCATGGGAAGTCACGAGGAAAATCAAAGGACAAAAGGTCCCAATCTAGAGATAAGAGGGATTGTTGGTACTATGGTAAGCCAGGTCATTTGAAGAAAGATTGCTAGTCTCGAAAAAATAAAGATGGAGACAAGGAAGGAAGCAAAAAGGCAAATGTGGTAAGTAATAAATTTGATGAGGATGCTTTATTCTTTCCCCTTGATAATGCCATGATTCTTGGTGTTAGATTTTAGGGCTTCATTTCATGCTACCCCTACATAGGTGTTTTTATTTTCTTGATTTTCAGGTCTAGCGGGATTTTGGGCTGGTTTATTTAGGAGATAATGAACCCCATCGATTGTTGGAAAAGGAAGAATCAAGATTATTGCTGCATCGGGAATCATTGCTACTACGGAGGTAAGGCATTGTTCCAGTTAAGGTAAATTTAATTTCAGCAGTGGCAACTAGATGATGAAGGTTGTTGTTACATTTAGTGATAAAATTGAAGGTCACAAAGGGTGCCTTAGTAGCAAAGGTGAAAGTAGGCACCTTATATCTTTTGTACAGACATACTCATTCCTTCTACTTTAATTGTTACAAAAGGGTCAATGTTCAAAGAAACAGCTAAGCCGCAGCTTAAGGTAGAAGATCATACAAATAGTCAGGGACTCTAAATCAGTATCAGGCATAATAGACTTGGGCATATGAGTGCAAAAGGTATGAAGGTACTTCATTCTAAGAAAGTTTTACCATGTTTAAAATGCATTAATATGGATTTCTGTGAAAGTTGTGTGTATGGCAAACAAAAAAAGTTAGTTTTTTCAAGGATGGGAAGCAAAAGAAAGATGAAAAGTTGGAGTTTGTGCATACAGATGTATGGGGACTAAAATTTCGCATCTTCTCTCTAAGGGTTCTCTCAGGATATGTTTTCATTCATTGATGATGCAACTAGAAAGGTATGGATTTATTCTTAGGCAAATCTGATGTATTTGAAGTCCTCTAAAAATGGAAAAGCTTGCTTGAGAAATGAGATAGGCAAAAAGATAAAACGTCTCGTGATCCGGAGAATGGTGGTGAGTATTGCAGCAAAGATTTTGAAGATTATTGTTCCTCTAATGGTATTCGTAGGCAAAAAATGGTTCCAAGGACTCCACAAGAAAATGGAGTGGCTGAGCGCATGAATAGAACAATAATGGAGCATGCACGAACTATGAGATTGCATGCTGGGTTGCCTTTAAAAATGTGGGTAGAGGTCGCAACACCGCTAAGCCTATTTTAATCAATAGAGGTCCCTCTAATCCTTTGGGTTGTGTATTCCTGCGAGGGCCATGGAAGGAAAAGAAGGTGGAGTTGTTCTTTCAAAACCTTCTGCCAGAAGCATTTGCATGTAGATTCAAAATAGAACCGCTTGATGCAAAATCAAAGAAATGTGTATTTGTTGATATGGTAATGATGAATTTACAGGCTTCGGTATTTTGAAAATCGTAGTAAAATTGTGAGAAGCTGTGATGTCATATTCAATGAGAAAGTGTTGTACAAAGATCCGCTTGCTTCAAAGATGAGAAGAAAGAAAAAGATTATGTAGTGTTGGATGATACTCCAAACAATGATATTTCAGTGGTTCCTCATGCTGGGCAACAACAGCAACAACAAATACCACAAACTCCTGTTAGACGATCTTCACGGATAAGTAGACCTCCAGAACGATTCTCTCCCTCTTTGTATACTATTTTGTTAACTGATGCTGGTGAACTAGAACATTATGATGAAGCTATGCAGGTGGATACCAAGGTTCAGTGGGAGCATGGAATGAAAGAAGAAATGGACTTTTTTGCTGGAAAATTAGACTTGGGATTTATGCAAGTTGCCTGCAGGTAAAAAGGCTTTACCAAATAAGTGGATTTATAGGCTGAAAGAGGAGGATGGAGGTAAGAAAAGATTTAAAGCCAGATTAGTTGTAAAGGGATTTGCACAGAAAAAGGGTATTGATTTTGATGAGATTTTTTCTCCTGTTGTTAAAATGACTTATATTCGTATTGTTTTAAGTATTGTGGCTGCTGAAGATTTGCATTTAGAACAGTTTGATGTTAAAACAGTCTTTCTCCATGGTGATTTGGAAGAGGAAATATATATGAACTAGCCACAAGGATTTGAGGTCAAAAGTAAGGAGAAACTAGTGTGCAGATTGAAGAAAAGTTTATATGGCTTGAAGCAAGCACCTTGACAATGGTACTTGAAATTTGATAGTTTTATGGCTGAGCAAGGCTACAACCGGTGTAATTCTAACCATTATGTTTATTTTAAGAGGTTGGATAATGATAGCTACATTATTTTATGTTTATATGTTGATGACATGCTTGTAGCCTGGTCTAACATGGATCAAGCATAAGTGAGCTGAAACAACAGCGAAAATCTTGCTATGAAGGATTTGGGCAGCAGCAAATCCTTGGTATGAAAATTTCCAGATAGGAAAATAGAAAATTGTCTTTATCTCCGGCTAATTATGTTGAAAAGGTGCTGCGTGATATTTCATATGGAGACGCAAAAGTCAAGCCGACACCTTGCCTAGTCAAGGTTAAATTGATCATGATATGTGTCCAAAGACAAGAGCGAGGAAGGAAAAATGTCCAAGGTACCATATGCTTCAGCTGTAGGTAGTTTAATGTATGCCATGGTATGCACTAGACCGGATATTGCACATGCTGTAGGAGTTGTTAGCAGGTATTTGAGTCATCCCGGAGTTGAGCATTGGAATGCAGTAAAATGGATTCTCAGGTATTTGAGAGGTACATCCAATAATTGTTTATGTTTTGAGGGCTCTAATACTGATTTAAAAGGCTATGTTGACTCAGATTTAGCAGGGGATATAGATACCAGGCGGAGTACCACAGGTTATGTATTTACAATTGGTGGGACAGCAGTGAGTTGGATTTCTCGATTGCAAAAGGTGGTTGTTTTATCCACCACAGAGGCAGAGTATGTTGCTGCAACAGAGGCAGCAAAGGAGATGATATGGCTGCAACTTTTCATGGATGAGTTGGGAAAACAATAGGATGGAAATTACTTATTTACAGACAGTCAGAGTGCTATACATCTTGCAAAGAATTCTGCCTTGCATTCTAAAAAAAACACATACAATTGAGATATCATTTCATTCGGTCAGTTGTTGGAAGATGGACAGTCAAGCCGCTAAGATTCATACGATGTTAATCCAAATATGTTTACTGGCTACAAAGTTAAGGAGAAGCCGAGCTCCTCTTCACCGTTGGCCTTCAAGGTTGAACGGCATACAGCAGCAGGGTCTGGGAAGGTCCTTATTTCAGTGGGAGCTGTAAGTGCAGCAATGTTGTCCAAGATCGTCTCCAAGTGGGAGGTTGTGATGGTGTGGAGCCTATTCCGGTCTCCAAGTGGGAGATTGTTGGTATGTGGTGACTGATCATGCTATACTATATAGCCCATGGTATATCATGCACCCTCGACCCCCGCCTACCGGGGTCGTGGGGGCCGGGCCTGGTGGGGTTGTGGGTGCAGCCCGAAAATTTTTTTTGCCATTTTTTTTCGCGTCGTCAGCGAAAAAGAAAAAATCTTTGAAAAAGAAAGAAAACCGACATTGTAAAACCCTAATTCTAGAAGCTTCTAAAAGCTTGTTAAAAGGGGTTGGGATGGGGGTTACAGTATGAGGAAAAACGCGATTATTCGCAAGATTGTAATAGGTTTTGTACTGGATAATAAAAGTATTGGATGGATGCGGTTTGGTGGATGTAGCCCAGATTGGGTGAACCACGTTAAATTCTCTGTGTTATGATTTATTATGCGTATGTTTTAGTTTCTCTGTTTATTATTTAAATCTGCATTTAATTGTTAGATATCTGCCATCTCTAACCCTAACAAAGATTCTACAAATAATATAATGCTGCCCCTCACAGAATGTTATGTAAATAAACAAATATGAAACATTCTTTTTTAATGAATGTAAGATTATTAATTTGTTGTTTTTACTGCAAGCAAATGTCCACAGTATCCTTTGAATACTCTGCAAAACATAATGTTATTCTTCTCTCTATTATGAGTTGAGCTCTACCCTTGTTGGAACCACATCTCTCTCCACTCATATTGATACATGATAATCAGCAACGTTGTGTTTCCTATATCTGCACATGACACAAACCAGTTAGTAAAAAGTGGATCATATGATAGCTTTTTTGGTGCTTTACTTTTCTTTTTTAACTGGTGAATAATTGATAGGATGTACATTCCATTTCTATTGGTAATGTAGGGATAAGGCAGAATGTGATTTCTCATTGCTCTAAGACCACTCCTCACAATTTTGTAGGTAAACCTTTGAGCTAGAGTCGAACTTGATACTGAAGCTGAAACAAGATCAACACAATTGTGATGATGATTTGTCATTCCAGGAAATGACAAATCGCCTTCTTACCCTATTCTTACATTATTTATAGTTGTGTAATGCATGCTTTCCTTCATTCAACATTTGATTAGGAATCAAAACAGGCTATTCCCATAGCTTGTGTGGGATTACAGAACATTTTTCTTTTGATACAGAAATGTCATTTGATGAATTGTAATAAAAATTTCCATACCCCAGCAAATAATTGCTTTTATGATTACTAATTTAAAGCAAGACACTAAAAATTGGTAACAAGTACATTTACAACCATATTTAAATATTTTCCTTCAAAAGGCTACAATTTCAAATATTGACTTAAATAGCCTTCAAGAGACTTTGAATAGCCTTTACAAATGATTCTACATCTTTCCAATCATGCCTAACTATTATTTTTGTAACTAACATGACTTATTACATTATAAATCAATTGTAGATGTGTTATGACCTTATTCAATTGACAAAACTCAAAACAAAAAACTAACTTAAAAGATTTTCATGAACCAAATTTTCTCAATAACCTTGGTAACCCTACACCAAATTTCATTATTTCAGTAAATGTCATTACAAGTAAATCCCATTACAATTCCTTAGCTGTTCTCACAGATATTTTACAATGTCACTCATACATTTGAGATTCTCTTATAATGTCTATATCATAGGTTCTCATTTAGAAGTTAACTTCAAATGAGAAACTTGAGATTCCCTCACAAAGCTTCACACACTCTTTTATAATGGCTTGAAATCAAAATTGAGATTTTTCAAGATCATCAAAATAAGGATGTTGCATTGCTTTTTTGGCTGAGATTCTCTTCGATGGCTCCAAAATCAGCATTTTTTGCAAGGAGAGACCAATCAATTTTTACTAGTTTAGTTACAGATAGGAAAACTAAAAGAATAAAAAAGAAACAACTTATGTCCAAAATGGAAATGAAATGAAAATAGATGGAAGGCACTTATAGATAGGCATGGTAGTCTCTCAACTTAGTCACTCCTGCTCATACATATTCATTGCAAGTTCCAAGATATCTATTGCACACAACCTCTCATGAATCTAGAAATCTTGAAATTCAAGATGCTCCTATAATGTCTACATCATAGGTGCTGATGATAAGGTTAACTTCAAATGAATAACTTGAAATTCCCTCACCAAGCTTTGTACACACTTTTGTAATGGCTGAAAATCATAATTGAGATTTGGCTTCATAATCAAAATAGGGATGTTGCATTGCTTTTATGCCTGAGATTCTCTTGGATGGCTCATAAATCTGCATTTTCTTCAAGGGGATACCATTCAATGTTTACCAGGTTACTTACAGATACGCAAAGTAAAATAAGACATGATAGCATTGGCATCAAAAAAATTAACGTGGATACAAGTATAAATTAACAAGAACCATTGTGCATATACTTACAAATTAATCTAATGAACCATTCAGATCTGCTCTACTCTTTATATTGTGTCAAGTATTGCCTCATGGTCAGACTCACAAACCTTCCACAAGGTTTTTTTCAAATTTCTAACCCCATATTTGCTCAAACAAACATTGGATGCCACAATAAGGTTCGAGTAATGAAGAATCTTACAATGCGTGTCAAAGTCCCCAAACAACCAATGTTTAACACTCTTATGTGGGTACCTTCTAAGCCAAATTCTAGTAACAACAACTAATCCTATAGGGTATTCAATGTTTTCTCCATCTATAACTTGGGCTTCCAATTTCTTTTTGGCCTTAACACAACAAAACAAGTAATAGTTTGTTCCCTCTTCATTTTCTTCATCTGCAATAACTGCTTAAACATACCTTGCATTGATATGTGCATAAAATCACTTGAAATTAGTCAACATTATGAATACAGTACAAAGTAAGATAACAATATGGAATTTCAAAAACTAAGCAAGTAGATATATTACCTGGTTGAAATAGATCTGATATGTGGTCAAAGTTGACCAATGATTCCATTTGTATTAGTTCTAATGTCGTCTGAGGGAGATATGTGTGAAGTGTAGTAAGATAACTTTTCAACCATTTTTCAACCCACTCCCTTGACTCACAATCATTCTAGGCTTTCATTGTACATGAAGAACAAAAGCATGCCATCTTACATGTATCAATACTCCATAAACCTGCATTTGTGCTAAGGAAAAAGTGTAGCTCACTCAATCTCATTAGTGTACAGCAATCCTCATATGGTGCAATGTTAGTATCATCCATCAACCAAAAAAATCTACAAACTAAAGACATACCTTCATTACCTAGACCCATCGAAGCATTACACCACTCGACAATTGAACTTGCATCTATCAACTTTGCATTGTCTTTATACTTTAACTCTTCTCATGCTAATTCTCTTTTCACACATGATCTTGTACCATCATGCTCCCCCTTTCCATGCCCAGCCTCACAAAAGTTCCACATATGTTGAACACCTGTAGTGAAATGCATCCTACACACCAAGTAGAACATGTGCATGTTCTTGAACTATGCTGCATAGTTATCCGACAATATTATATGTCGACCGTATGCTATGCCCCTCTGAGCCAAATCACTATAGAACATCTAGAATAAACCTTGCACAAACTATGGATAATGTGTGAGATCATCACTAATATAAAATTGATACTCCCTCAATACCTTCCTTTGGTCCTTTGTACTATCAACTACATGAATGAATGCTATGTGCACAAATATTGAAACTTGTGTGGAGTTGTAATACTGTGACTGCACCTCACACTATGGCTATAGAGTGTAGTTCTCTAAAAATTCAACCACTGATACTATTCTGCCAACTAGAAAGGTGTCCTTGCATAGCTTGAATTGTGTGTCCATCCATCGGGCTCTATGGGTATGCCTTGCATACTCATACACTAGATTCTCAAGAAAAATGGACATAAACTATACATTGGAATCTTCTCAATAACCAAATCATACCCTTTTTTTGAGACCCATCTTTTGTAGCATATGCCACTATTTTATACTTCTTGAAATCTACTAGTTTATGTTCCACCTCATTTGTGCTTTCCATATGTTGACATACTGGCATTCGTTGCAAGCCACCACAACACTCGCATGAACCATCCAAGCATGTTGTCCTGTAGAATATTTGGCCATCCTCTATTTGACATAAAAAAATTTACAAGAACTCTCTTGAATATTTTGGTGGGGCTTCTATGCCACAATCTTGCAAAACATCATTAGTATGCAAATCTAAACATGTAGAACAATAAACATCATAATGGTTAGCGAATTCAATATGTAGTCTACAACAACAAGTAGTGTGTGTGTGTGATTTCTCTTGACATAAAAAGGTTTAAGCATTTCAAAAAATCTTTGAGAAATACTAATTTGAGGATAAGAATTTTTAAATTTATGAAAAAATTGGGTTTGAGTCATATCCAAAAAATGCTTTGGATGTGGCTCGCGGTTTTGACTACCAATTCTCCTTCTTACGACATCCCTCTGATTTGGAGATAGCCTTGTATTATTTTTCCAATAATCTTCAATTAGTGTTCTCAATGCTTCAACAACTTTTTTATGTTTATGTGGCAGTCTTCCCAAGAATGCCCATAATTCATTTGAATCGGTGCCCTCAATTCTTTGTCACCTTTGAACGTGTTTTAATAAAGTTTTTCTACTAATTCCCATTTGTTCACTTGTCTTTTTAATGAGACAAGATCTCTTTGTTTGATAGCTTACCAAAGTCAATGTAATGACATGTTGGGTGACATTACTATCCTTTGAGCATAAGGTCTTACCCACACTCTCATAAGCATCCATTAGATTCTTCACAATAGTGTTTTCACTTGATGCATTTGATGTTCTCAACCCAAGATTCTTCATGGTGTTTTTGTACTTTAAACCTCGCATCATTTGAACAAATAGTTGACATCTTTCAGTCTCATTTAACCTTTCAAAGAATATTTTCCAAATCTTATCAGCATATCTTCTACAAATGTGTTCTAGAATCTTACCTTCCATGTGCTACAAAATATCCTCATCAATATTAATAAAAAAACTTTGGCTTTCTACATAAAATTCTAAGTGGTGTTATCTTAGGTACATACATCTCAACATTAGCAATTTCATCAATATTTAATTGATGTGGGATAGATTTCATACCTTATACTGAGAGTGGAATAGAATACATACATTGAGGTTCACATGGGGATGATGGCATACCTTTTTTGTCAAATTCGAGTGATCATGTACTCTCAACTTCAGATGTGGTGGATGGTGTCCAACCATACTCACTTGTGATAAATGGTGTCCCTCCAGATTCACTTGTGCTTAATGGTGTCCCTTCGTATTCACTTGCAGTAGAGGGTGTGTCTCCAACTATGGTATCTGCATCTACCCTAGCACAACTCTTTCACATTTGTGCCCTTTGTGCTGCCAATTTCTTTTCTCTTTTTGATGGTTGAGGTTCCTCTTCAACTGGCTTGTTTTTGTCAATCGTTCCCAATTTCTGCTTTTCACTATATTCCCTCATCCATTTTTTCTCTTTATCTCTAAAGGCTTGGAGTTGATCATCTATTAGTTTTTTCCTTTTAATAGTTCATTTCTTTGGCATGACAAATAATTTTACCTGTGCAAAAAGTGCTAAATCAAGTCAAATTAACTAATAGTGAAGGGTTGTAAAAGTCTATTAAAGAGGGAGACCAATGGTCACCTCTTTCAAATGTTAGTTTTCGAAGTTGAAGTGGTTTTTTTAAGAGGGAAAAATTATAAAAGTCCATGATAAACTTGAATGGAGGATGATCTTGGATTGGGAATAAAACCAAATGAGGAAATGTTGAGTTTTCCTTAACAAAATTGAGCTTTTGGTGACTGAAATTGAGTTTATGAGTTGGGCAGCATTATTTTATGTTAGATTGAGCATGAGAAAGGTATATTAGGCTTGTTTCAATAGTTTTCAAGTTTTGGAGTGTTTGGAAAGTGCTACTTTCAATAAAACATATAGTTTCTAACCCTAGGGAGAGGGTTTTATGGTTTGGGTGGTAAGTGATTGAATCTCTATAATCTAATGCTATAATTTGAAGTTTTGATAGATATAAAGTGCTTCCCCAAGGTTTCAAGAGATTTGGACACATTTTGAAGGTGGTCCATGTGTAAAAATGGGCTAATTTGGGCCCTTAAAAGCGTAGAAAACTTAATAATTTGTCCAATTTGGTACAAAACAAGCATTGGTGATTGTTGGATATGTTGAAAGGCTCTATAATGGGTAAAATAAAGGTGTCTAAATGGTCCTAGGTCTGTAGAACAACAAATCACTACAACATGGTGGTAAGTATTAACTTGGACTTCAATCTATTTTGAGACTCCTTTGGTTTTTTTAGCAAACGAAAAAACTCCATTCTTCATGATCAACCAGTACAGACAAGCAACGTATGAGTTTTACTTTAATTTGAAGATGGAGCCTTTCCTCCTATTTTGGTGACCTATGATTTAGAGGAAATGCCTATAATATGTTTTTGTCAAGTTTCATATTTTTTTTAATAGTGGTAAGGCATCCATAGGGCTGGTGATGTTATCTTAGGCTGAGAATGTGAGTTTTTGGCATGAAAAGGAGGAACCAAAGTGGTTTTTTTGAGATCTAATGAGGCTAAAGGCCTAATGAAGGTTTATTTTGTTTTTATAGACCCTAAAAAACTTTTTTAATGCTTTGGTGAGGCTTGGAAGGCCTTGGAGTTGTGAAATATAGAAAACCCTATATATCTATGAGAAAATTGAGGGGTTTTGTATTGGAAACCTATTTGAGCATGCAAGGTCCTAAAACCTAGAAAATATTTTATTTTGAGACCTAAGTAAAGACTATTTTTGGATTTGGGGGTTTGTTGAGAAGTAAGAAGGTTGTGTGGGGAATTATACCCAATTGAGTGACTTTGATATGCTACAACTTGAACAATGTGAATTTGTTGAAAGAAGAAGTCATGATGAAATTGTAAATTGTAAATTTGTTTGTAGATTAGAGTTGTGTGTTTTTATGTTGCAGGCCTCCCCCTACTGCATTAGGAGTATATTCCAATTTTTTAGAGACATGTATGGAAATTTTGGTAGCATAGACAATTCAATCAGCTAGTTTGTATAATTGTTTGACAAAATACCCCAATGAAACCTTTGGAAGCATACACAAAGAAAATAAATTGTTAAATTTAATAAAATTCCTCAAAGAGACATGGTTTAAAAATGCAATAGGAAAGTGTATAGAATTGTGTAATTTAAAATATACATTGACAACCTAAGGTTGTAACATGACAAACAAAAAAATTGATCAACATGGAATAAGCAAAACGACAAAAATGAAAGCAAGCCATAATAGAATGAAAGAAAATGTACAAAGAATTCACATACCTAAAAAACCAAAGTTTCAAATGGGGGAGTTCTGCCCAATTATGTAGCCTTTGCTTCTTCTTTCCTCAAACTCCTCAAAAGTTTGACTTTTTCAAAAGTTTGTTCCCCTCCAAACTTCAATTGTATATCAATTATCATTGTAATTCAAAATTGAATTGATATTATATGCCTTTCAACATGAAAACTCTGCTATTTCATGCAAAGGTGATGGAAATATCATGAAAAAGGTGGTGCAATCTAAAAGTCATGCATTCACACTTCACTCAATCACCAAAAAGATAATATTTGTCAGAGCATGTACAGAACTAGGAGAATATGCAGAATGTGGGCCGACATCATGGGTATATTGTGTTTTTTAACCATTTTTAGTGCAATGCAAAACAAACTCACATTATAACGCACACACATTATAATGTGAGCACATTATTTCTTGCTAAACACCCACATCTCTAATTATTCATAATGTGCTCATATTATAATAAAGTTAGTTTTTTTTGAAGATTTATAGGGTAGACCCACTCCAACCCACTCACACCCTATCTTCCACACTCTTTCACCCTCTCCCACACTATCTCCCACTCAACCACTCTCTCCCACTCTCTCCAACTCTCTCCCACCCTCTCTTGCACTCTTTGACTCTCTCTCACTCTCTCTCACCCTCTCCCACACTCTCCCACTCTCTTCCACTATCTCCCACCCTCTCTCCCATTCTCCCACTCTCTCACACCCTCTCTCACACTCTCCCACTCTCTCAAACTCTCTCCCACCCTCTCCCATTCTCTTTGACTCTCCCACACTTTCCCACCCTCTCTCGCAC